>RCUC01169609.1:0-55003 GCA_003697995.1 Taxidea taxus jeffersonii
TTCACGGTATTAGAATAAAACAAGTTTCAAAATGATACAACACATGATCCCACTTTAATATTTCATACCACTTAATTTAATGTATTTACCTGGAAGTAATGAGTGATCAAAATATTCTGAGCAGTAGCATAGTGGAGTCTTTTCGATTCTTTTGTGTGTGTTTATACTTTTCTGTAATTTCTATAGTTTAGATGAGTTGGTATCACTTTTGTAGGTGGAAAAACAGTATTCATAATAAGTTCTAAAAATCTAATTCTGGTATGTTGAAATTGAAATAACATTTATATTGAGATTTTGAAGTTTTGTTTATATTGTTCATGTATTTTTATTTGTCTACACCAAGTTTGCATTTAAATAGCTACTAGCTGAGATTGGAAAATATATTTATACTCTAAAAAATATATTGTGTTTGTCAATTTAAAGCTGTTTTTTGCTCTTGGTATTACAAATGTCCTGTATGATGTTCTGACTCAGTGTTGTCCAATGTAAGTATATACATTGCAAGCCACGTGAAATTTTAAGCTTCATTCACCACAATGAGAAAGTAAAAAGCAGGTGAAATGATTATTTTTAAAGATTTTATTTTGTTTGTCAAAGAGAGAGAGCACGTGAGCAGTGCTCACAGGCCTCGGGGAGGGGCAGGCAGAGGAGGCATACCACGCAGAAAGGAGAAGCAGGCTCTCTGGTAAGCAAAGAGCTGGATGTGGGATTTGATCCCAGGACTCTGAGATCATGACCTGAGCTCAAGCTTAATTAACTGAGCCACCCAGATGCCCTTTGGTGAAATCATTTTTAAGAAATTTAGTTTGTTTAATCAGTTATATCCAGAGCATTATCATTTCAATATGTAATCAGTATAAAATTGCAGTGAGATATTTTGCATTTTTATCATACTGTGATAAAAATCATACCGATGTGGGAAACAGAGGCATAAGAAAAAATTATTAAATTTCCTTACCTCCTGACAAGCCCTTAAAACCGGCAGAGTGACTCTCCTCTAGGACTCAACTACCCCCACCTTAAGGCTTTGCTAAGGGCAAAGGGCAATCCTAGCCTGACCCACCCCCTACCCCTAATCAGGATCCTGTAAGTACTTTAACAATTCCTTTGGAAACTTTATCTCTAAACCTCCAAGATAATGTTGACAGTCATTCTCAAGCATATGGCCTACTGATAGATATCTAAGGGGTCTCACAAAAAGGTTTTACTACTAGGAATGAATAACCTTTTCCCCCAACAACAGCTAGCCCTCAAGGTCCTAGAAACCTTGCTTCCAAAATTCCTTAGAGACTGACACCATCCCTAATCCCCTCCCCAACAATATAATAGACCACTCCTGACAACCCCGGGGAAGCATCTCTTCCTGCCCATGGGCCCTGTCCCCATGCTTTAATAAACCACCATTTTGCACCCAAGATGTCTCAAGAATTCCTTCTTAGTCATCGGCTCTGGACCTCAGCCCACCGAACCTCACCTATGTTCTAGAGCTTCATCATTTGGCACCCAACGTGGGGCTGTGAGTCTTTGGACTCTGAGCTTTAGTGCAAAATTGGTGAGTACGTTCTCTTTTCTTCCTTTACTCTCATTTCAGGGCTTTTCAAGGAGTATGGTCTTATTGGAACACTTGTATGTCGATTGCTCAGGCTGTAATCCTCTAGCCCAAGGCCTACTCCACAGGGAGGAGAATGTCTGACTTTTGGCTGGAAGTTAGTACCCTGGCCAGAATGGTAATAAGACCCAGAAACTTGATGCCCTCTCTTTATTCCTGTTCTTACATAAAGTTGTCTTTCTTGGGCACGGGACAGCCACCTAAGTCACCAGGAAGGACAACTGCCAATCTTAAGACTCCCCTGTGAGATTTCTTCCTGATTGATCTAATGTGATCCCCTCCACATCCCTGGTCTAGCCACTTCTGGCCGTGGGACCTCCACTGGGAGCCGGCCGAAAGCAGTACCCAATTGAATTAAAATGCAACCAGGGATCGTTTCCTAGGGAAGTTGGCTGTAAGGACCACATGTGTTGGAATGTCACATAGACCATGATGGATTTCTGTCTTTACTATTTCACGTCAGTGTCTCCTGCAAACTACTTAAAGCTATGAAATTGGTAATTTCCCTTGCCAAACTTTTTTTATGTTTCTCATGGGTTAAAAATGGCAGGGCAGTCATACAGCTTTTAGAGTATAGGATGGCACAGTATCCTAGTCCATTAACCAGGCACCCATCTGTAGCCTAGGATGCGATGGGGAAGAAGAGGGACACCGACACCCCTCCAGGGCATTTTATGGCAGGAATGCCTTCATGAGAACGTAGAATGGTGATCAATAACGGTGACTTGAGGGACGCCTCTGGTCGCTTTTGACACACGGGAACCTCTGAGATATCCTGTGTGGGACGTCACCCAGGCATCAGGGGGGATTTGGTAATGGGCCTTCTTTACTTTTCTGGGAGCATGGCCTCAGTAGGCTTCTTTGGTCCCAAGGACTCTACCTTGGGGTGCCCTTTATCCCACTGGAAATAATTTGGATTGCAAAACTTAGGAAAGGACTGAGCTCCTGTAACGCTGCATGGCCTCAGTGGGATCTATCAGTTAGATCTCCTCTGCAGGAAACAGGGCGAATGAACCGAGGGTACCTTCATTGCTCATACCTAGGCCTTCATTGCTCTACACCAGGACCCCGACCTAAGGGCCATTTGCAGAATGTGTTTGCCGGAATGAGTCAGCTAGTAAAGTTCCTCCTGACATACTGGGTGATAATTACGTAAATAAGCTTCTGGTAAACCCAGGTTGGTGGGCCTCCCCTAGGAAAGGGGACTCTGACTTTATCTCTGTTTCTCCTAATAGATGTGGGGGCTTCTCCTTCACTCATTTTCAGTGTTAATGGCGATAACTGGAAACAATTGGAGTTAGTCTAACTCGAGAAGGAGCGTTTAAGTAATATTTCCAAGCAGCTGTTGAAACTCCCTTTGTTTCAGGGAAATTCCTTGCCTTCTCTGGCCTGATGTGGACTGCTAAACCCCTCCCCCCCTTGCTGGCAGGAAAACATGGCTTCTGCTCCTCTGTTGGAGCTGATGAGCTCTAAAACCAGGAATCCTTTCTCTGCCTGCTGGCAGCACTTTGTTTCTTCTGTCTCCCCCTTCTCCTGTTTCTGTACCAACTTGGGTGCGGCCTGCATAACTGGCCTCTAGACCATCCTTGAGGCTTCCTGCACCATGGCTTCTTCTCTCTTCACTGTCAAGGAGGAAGAAGAGCACTCCCTGGACCTAACCCCCCCCCACTCCAGATCTTCCCACCCATGTCTCAGGTAAACATTCAAAGTGGAGTGGGCCCAGGTAGAACGAAAACCAATACTGGACCTAAGTTATGTCTGTCGGTCCAATTAAGATAAACATGTCTTTGAAGTTAGAGTAGTAAATGTGAAGCTTTTATTCTGTCAAAGTGTACTGAAGTTCAAATAATCTGGTGTTAACTCTGTTGGGTTGTTCATCAAAAGGAAGAGTAAATTGATGATTAATTATCTGTCTCCAAGTTTTAATGGGTAAGTGCTGAGATAGCTTTCAACGTCTGAAAGTTTAAAGTTTTGCTTGGATAACAAAATTAAATTTGTTGGACGTCTACGTCTTTTCAAATAGGATAAAGTGCTAAAAGCATTGAGTACTGGATGTAGGTTTGTGCTTTTGACTTCTTACTGCAAAGAAACCAAGAATATTTAAATCTGTTGGTAAACATGTTTTGCCCTTAACTGATTCATAAATTTGCCATCTAAAGAATTCTGTTGTAACAGTTCACAATTGGTTAATACTTAGTCTTCACGAGAGATTACGATGTTTCTGAGAGTACAAAATTCTGCTAACTGTAACTAAGACTGATGGAAATAAGGGAAACAACTCTGTATGTGGAAAAGTAGAAGGTATATAAGAAAGATTTAAGGAATGGAAATGCAGTTTGTTGAAGGTAAAAAGGAAAAAGGTAATTTTGTCCTAAATGAGGCGGTTGATTGGAAGGAGTGGCTTGGGACAAAACCTGAATGCAAAGGAAAGTTGTAGAAGGTTTGTGAAGGGAAATCTTCAGAAAAGGAATTTTAGGTTTGGTCAGGACGACTAAGATTGAAATCAATTTTGAAAAGACACTGGTATAGAAAGTGTGCTTTCTCTCTGTTCAAAAAGGACAAAGTTTTCTTAGATTAATTGATCTGCTATTCAGAAGAAAATGTAAATGGGTTTCTCTTTGCCTGGCCAGAAAAACCAGTTTCTATGTATCCTTTTATCAGATCTTTAACATCCTTAATCCTATTTAGGCATGTGCTTTAAAAGTTTTTTGTCTTGAACAACGCCTTGATTCTTTTGTAAAATGAGTTTTATCTTCAAGGAGATTCATATAAAGGACTTCCAGGACAAATACAGGTATTCAATGTATTAAACTAAAATGGGTACGAATTTCCAGAACTAACTAAAGCTGCATTCACACTAACCCAGAATTAGTAACATGGCGAACTAAAAGATTATAGTGTTGTAGCTGTTACTTTAAACATGGCTGGTTCTCTAATGTTTGCTCCTCCAGACTAAGGAAACTTTTTTCTTAAGTTGTCCGTGACTTACAGAATTGTAAAAAGATTTATTTGTAAATAAAGCATTCAACTTTCCTCTCTATCTGAACCCTCTAAAACTCTCAAAAGGTCTCAGTAAGTAGTCTTTCCTCCATGGCAATCAGTCATTTGCATAAGTTCAATAAGAATCTGTTCTTGTAACAGGACACCATTGAAAACATGGGTTATTTTACCAAGGCTTTGACTGGAATGTCCTATTTGAGAAAGACATGCATAGACTCAGATATGACCAGACAGCTTTATGGAGCTAAGGTTGACTTTATGAAACCTGGCGCCATAAAGCCCCTGGGAACTGTTGGCCTAATACTTTGCTTAAAGAGTTCCCAGCAGCCTCACCAGGTGAGTAAAGAATGTCACTTTGTGGCAGGTGCCGGTACCTCAGGATATTTTGGGCACCTCAGGAAGAGGAATTCACCCAAATCGACAGGTATTGCAGGCATGTCTGATGGCAAGTACATGGCTTGGCTTCTGGCCTGGAGAGGCTACTAAAAGTTCAACCTAGAGATTCCTTATAAGAAATTCCAGCAGAGCAGATCCTAAAAGATCGATATGATCACTCTCAGTTCTTGCTGAGCTTATGGAAATTATTAGGCCAAGTTTGTTAAAACTGGACTTGTTTTTCAAATAAATTGGTCCTGATTTGGCTATCTCTGGAAATGATGGTTATTTTAGAGAGAAAAATTATGTTTTAATAAGACACCTTGATGGATGTTAAATTCTAGATTTGGTTGTCTTTAAATGTTTGTTTACCTAAGCTAGACAATTTGAGGTAAACTTCAGAAAATTTGCACAATAGCTCATTTAGATGATCTTCTTGCTTTTTTATTCTGTGAGGATAATAACAAGACCCCATGGCACATGATTAAACAACTGTAAAATAGAATTGATTCCCCAGCAATTGTATAACTAAAGTATCACCTTGACCATTGTGCTTCTCTATAGAGCATTAACTTTTCAGAGGTTGTTGATCTTGCTTACTCTATTTGGCCAGATTTAAGATGCCCCTGTTAAAAATACAAATGACAGTTGGTTTACTGATGACAACAGTTTTCATGAAAAGAATAAGAAAAGCTAGGTATGCCATAGTGCTCACTAGCACTTTGCAATTGCCAAAGCCTTAAAAATTAAATATTTCTTGCATTCAGCCTGGCATCCACAATCCTCTGGAAAAGGAGAAAAAACTAATCATGCTTTCCACGTCCTCACTGTCCAGAAAAGCAGGGCATATGAAGTGCCTTTTAACTGCCCTCAACTGAGCACCCAGAGATGACCACCTCAGCACTGATAGATTAGGCTTGCCATATCCCTCAGCCCTAACCCTAACCCTAGCTTGGGTTTTGAGACTTTGGTCCATGGTCCATGGAAGCCTGGCCCAAAAGCCCTCCAGATTGGGAACAGCTGAGGCACACTCCAGGGCTCTGTTTACAACTCAGGAGGAAACCGTGCCATTTACAACTCTGCAAAATCCTTAGAGTAGGAGAAATCTGCCTGCCGGCCTGAGGTCACCCCCACAATTCCACGGTTTCACTCAGCACAAAACAGGTACGCATGGCCTTAAGACTGTCCTCAACTGGTACACCTTTGGAGCCCACACAGCTTGGCTAGATTGGCCCAGCCATGCCCCTAGGTCCTAACTCTCACCTTAGTTAGGGGTTTCAGACTTTGGTAATGGAAGCCTGGGGTTATTTCTCCTTCTTAAAGGGATATGCACAGTTCTAAATGGCATGGTTTCCCCCTGAGTGGCAAACAGAGCCCTGGAGTGCGCCTCAGGTGTTCCCAGTCAGACGGGAGTTGGGGCCAGGCTTCCATGGAGCAAAGTCTCAAACCCTAATCTAGGGTTAGTGATAGGGCCGATGGACATGGCAGGCCTGATCAACCAGAGCTGAGATGGGCTTCTCTGGGGTCTCAGTTTAGGACTTTGAAAAGGCAGTGCGTATGCCCTTGTTTCTTGACCAGTGGGGAAGCGGAATTTGGGGGTGAACTCAGGGATGAGGCAGATTTCTCCCACTCTATGGGTTCTGCACATTTCTAAATGATTCGTTTCCTCCTGAAAGGCAAGCAGAGCCCTGGAGTGTGTCTCACTTGGCCTCAATCAGGAGGACTAAGACTAAGCTGAGGACTAAGACTAAGCTGAGGACTAAGACTAAGCTGAGGACTAGACTAAGCTGAGTCTAGAAACCCAGGAAAATTGAGTTACTCTCCTACCAATAGGACTTCTCAGGATGAGAACTGCTCCAAAACAACCTCTAGGACTCAGCCCTTTCGAGTTATCATATAATAATATTATATCATACTATGACACAATAATATTATTATAGTATCATAATAACATTATCATAACAACATTATTATAATACTATGATAATTATTATTTTATAATGAGTTATGATATATATTATATTTCTTTCCATAGATCTGTTATTAGGTGAAGATTATAATGCCTTATTAAATTACTCACTGGAGGCTGGTTTAACTTACAAGGTACTCAATGAATATACTAATCATATACTCCCCAAACCTGATTTAACTATAGCTGAAAACCCACTCCATGTAAATCCCGGAGGCACGGTTTATTTAAAAAAAAATTGGAAGTCACATACAACAGAAAACCTACGTCCAAAATGGAAAGGTCCATATCGGGTCATACTATGTACTCCCATTCTGGGAAAGCTAGAAGGACACTCTTCATGGGTCCATATATCTAGAATAAAACCTGTACCTCCTTCACAGGAACCCAGTGAGCAAATTAACGTGCCGCCTTACACCTGTGAGCCCATAGAAGACCTCAAACTTCTCTTGAAACAAAAATGAAGATTGTAATTCTCTTTATCTTCCTTTCACCTATCTTAAGTGACAGTTCCTTCTACAGTGGGCACAGCATTATGCTGAACTACATAATCAAACTGATTGTTGGATATGTGGAATTTTGCCTCTCCCAAGTACGTCCAGGCCTTGCCCTGGTGGGTTTCCCTTTATAGGGCACTGCTTGACATTCTCTGCAGGATTATATTTCAGATATAATATATGGAGACGGTATGTGCCAGAATAAATCTGTCACTAATCAAGATGTTTCTTCCTGGCCCATGATCAGTGAAACATGGAGTTCACCAGGACATAACCAAACTTTTTCATACTCTCAAACTATTAAAGTCCTAACTGACCTTGCAAGCCCACAAATTAATACCCACCAGCTAGGGCCTAAGCTACAAAACCCTCCTTATCGCTGTACTGAGGATGGCATGTATCAAACCTGGGACACATGTTTGTGGCTCACACCCGCTGTCGGACAGCCAGTCAAAAGGCAGTTTTATGCCGGGAACAAAGAAATCGTACCTATACTTGGGCAAATAACACAACATCTAGGATGGGTGTCGTTAGAAATGTGTTCCCAAATAATAGTACTCCAGGCTGCTGACTGGTTTGCTACTGATCGGGTAAAGCGACCTGGCGTGAGATGGCCAGCTCCAAACGGAACCCACTGGATTTGTGGAACTAACCTGTGGCCCTGGCTTCCTCCAGGGTGCATAGGTTGCTACACCTTAGGATTTGCCTGGATTCATGGGTGCATTACTAAAACCATCACTACTCCAACTAATCTCCCCAATTTAAAGCAGAGATGGACACGATCTGTTTTTAAGTGGTATGGTCACTTAACATCCATTTTTGCTCCATCTATGGGACTAGAGGTTGTCATTTGGCATGCAGAAGCCCTTAATAAATATACTGCAAAGGCACTCAGTGATTCACTAAATAGCGTCTCCTTACTTAATATCAAAGTCTCACAGATGCACAAGGCAGTCCTACAAAATAGGATGGCCTTAGATGTCCTGACAGCAGCACAGGATGGCACATGTGCAATTATCAAAGCAGAATGTTGTGTGTACATCCCAGAATATCACAAAAATGTCCCAGGACTAACAAAAGATATGAATACCCAGATTGAGGCTCTACAGGATCCTTCTCTCTCTCTCAGTGATTGGTTAAGTTCCTGGTTTAAAGGAGGACTATGGCCAACAATTAAAAATCTCCTTTTTGGACTTCTCATTCTTCCAGCCTTAGTAATCTTAATGTGTTGCCTTGTTCAGTGTTTCTCTGCTTGGTGCCGAGACTCCATTGCTGCAATGACTTCATGACGACAGATGATCCTTACACGCACAGAGACGCTTCTTCACTGTCAGCACTGAATTTAGCTGCCTCCCTCTTTCATTCCTCAGCTGATCAATGTTGACCTGAGTAGGTAGGGACAACTCTACGCCCCTATTCAGCAGGAAGAAGTTACAGAAGATGAGACCTTCCACCTTCAACTACCTTAAAGATTTAAGGGTCAACATTGTTCAGGGGGGAATCATGTGGGAAACAGAGGCAGAAGAAAAATTATTAAATTTCCTTACCTACTGACAAGCCCTTAAAACAGGCAGAGTGACTCTCCTCTAGGGACTCAACTACCCCCACCTTTAAGACTTTGCTAAGGGCAAAGGGCAATCCTAGCCTGGCTGACCCACCTACCCCCAACCAGGATCCTGTAAGTCTACTTTAATAATTCCTTTGAAAACTTTATCTCTAAACCTCCAAGATAGTGTTGACAATCATTCCCAAGCATATGGACCACTGATGGACATTTGAAGGGTCTCACAAAACGGTTTTATTACTGGTAATGAATAACCTTTTCCCCAAACAAGAGCTAGCCCCTCAAGTCCTAGAAACCTTGCTTCCCAAATTCCTTAGAGACTTACACCATCCCTGACCCCCTCCACAACGGACAAGTGTATAGTAGACCACTCCTCACAATCCTGGGTAGCATCTCTTCCTGCCCACGGGTCTTGTCCCCATGGTTTAGTAAACCACCATTTTGCACCAGAGATGTCTCAAGAATTCTTCCTCGGTCATCGTCTCTGGACCTCACCCCACCGAACCTCACCTATGTTCTAGGACTTCATCGATACTATGATGTGGTCTGCATTTGACAGTTACAGCACAACTAAGTTCAGACTAGCCACCTTTCAAGTGCTCAGTAGCCACATGTGGCGACCATGTTGGAGAGTAGTAGTTGGAGGTGAGAGCCAAGGCTTTGACGTCAGACCTCAGTTTGAGTAACATCAGTCTTGTCATTTGCTAACCTGGTGACCTTGGGCAGTTGACTTAACCTTGTGCTTTAGTGTTTCATTTGTGAATAGTCACTTCTCCATGGGGGTATTATAAAGTTTCCGCGAGAGGGGCGCCTGGGTGGCTCAGTGGGTTAAAGCCTCTGCCTTCGGCTCAGGTCATGATCTCAGGTCCTGGGATTGAGCCCCACATCAGGCTCTCTGCTCAGCATTGAGTCTGCTTCCTCCTCTCTCTGCCTGCTTCTCTGCCTACTTGTGATCTCTGTCTGTCAAATAAATAAATAAAATCTTTAAACAAAAACAAGTTTCAGTGAGAGAATGGTTGAAGGAACTTGGCTTAGGACCTAACACAGAGTACATAGTTAAAATTAATGAAGCTATTGGTGGATTGGATTGGATTGGATTGAATGACTCATCATTCCCAAGGCACGACTGGTTTCTTAATGATATTACTAGTGAGGGACGCCTGGATGGCTCAGTGGGTTAAGCCGCTGCCAAGTAACCTAACTGATTTCATACCCAGTTAGTAGAATAGAAGAAATAGAAAGGTGACCTAATTAAATGGACAAATTAATATGGAACCAAAGTGTTTTAACTGCATTCTTTTGACTTCTTTCCTTCCTCCTTCGCTGTCTCAGGGGAGGGGAGTAACTTTTCCAGGGCCATTTAAATTAGATAAGGGCAATAATAGAGTGTCTACTTTGTTTAAAATTATCCTGAGATTATTAGCTTTTATTAGATATTCATATCATCTCTGATGAAAAAAGGTTAACATAAGCCTATTAGGCTAAGTGATTTACTTTGCTTGTTGTGATGTTTCTCTTTATAATGTTGAGTTTTTCTGACTCTGTCTCTTGATGAAATATGCTTGTGAAAATGGTCGGAGAATATGCAGTATAATACCGCTGACTATCTTAAAATCAGCTTTGAAGTACTGTTTATCACTTGTCTCATTCAGAAAATTACACAGTTCTTTGAAAGAAAATGGCATGCCATCATGAAAATCAGTAGTCAGAGGCAGCAGTGAGTTTATGAATGACTGACTCTGCCAAGGCAGTGGTGTCTGGACAGGGTCTGATGGAGCACACGTAATTAGGCCTTTGGCCTCTGTGTTCTAATGTGTCGATTCTGCTTTCCAGTATATGCATCGCTGTCTTTATTTTGTTTTTGTTTTTTTTTCTCCAGTTAAGAAAATTGAGGGAGTCACAAGTCTTCTAAGTTGTTGTTGAGTACTCTGGAACCGAATGTATGACAGTTAACTCATTGTGACCTGCACTTTTGGTGTACATCTTTGACATTTATTTATAAGAGGGGAATTTCATTTTGGTGCTCAAGACAGGAGTGATAATAGGGGGAGGTGGGTAGGCAGAGTGTTCTTTGCCCCTTTCTCCCCCTGCCCCCAGCCTCCTCGTTCTATGCCTCTCTCTTTTTTTTTTTTTTTTTTGTGCCTCTCTTCTTGACAATTCCTCTCTTCTTGTCTACTGAACCTGTAAATATACTAAGAACCCCTCAGCATTCTTTATGAAGAACTCATTTCTGATTTTGGTGAATCTTAGCAACATGAAATTCTGCAATTAGAGTGTTTTTTTTCTTTATAGAAGGGTTGTGAGGATTGTGGAATGTGGCTGTCCATACTAAGTGAAATTCGATGTAATGATGTTTCATAGATTTTTGTTTTTTTCTCAGTGCTTTAGGGTGTCTTAAAAGTTTCAGTATACACAGTGTCTGTTTACTGCAATTGTGTTGTGGATAAAAGCTTTAAAATATCACATTGAAGAATATTATGTATGTATAGACACAAATGCAGGGTTGGGATTTTAAACCGTGAGTTGCAGTTAATTGAAGTTCCCTGAAATTCATGGAATTGGATGATTTCTTGGTTCCTCCAGTTGTACTGTGATTTATGTCAGTTTTGTCAGTTTCTAATGTAATAACGAAATATCATGATGCCAAATTACTTGTCTAAAGTTTATTGAAAATAAGTTATTGGTAATGTCTCACTCCTCCATCCCCAGGATATGTCAGTAGATATTTCTACATTTCCGAATCTCTGAATAGGAAGGTTTTATCTGTTAAAACTTTTTGGCAAGAGTATGTGTAGTTGTGGGATTCTGGGTGGCTCAGTTGGTTAAGTGGCTGCCTTGCACTCAGGTCATGATCCCAAGGTGCTAGGATCCAGTCCCTCATCAGGTTCCTTGCTAGGCAGGGATTCTGCTTTCTCTCTCTCCCTCTGCCTGCCACCCTGCCAGCTTGTGCGCTCACGCGCGCTCTCTCTCTCTCTCTCTCTCTCTGTCAAATAAGGAAAATCTTTTTTTTTTTAAGATTATTTATTTATTTATTTGACAGACAGATCACAAGTAGGCAAAGAGAGAGAGGAGGAAGCAGGCAGTCTGCAGAGCAGAGGGCTCGATGCGGGGCTCGTTCCCAGGACCCTGGGATCATGACCTGAGCCGAAGGCAGAGGGTTTAACCCACTGAGCCACCCAGACGCTCCATTACCCCTCATTTGATTGAAAAATCTCAAACTTTTGGATTGTTTGGAAGGTGTATTAACTACAGAATCCTGTACTACAGCCCTAGGAGTCATCATAGTCTTTGTTGTTTAATTAAAGGAAAGACTCAGTGCTTCTCTTTTTCTTTTTCTTTTTTTGGAAAGTGTATTACTGAAATAGTTAATATCGTGTTATGTCCCAAGGTAAAGTTTGGTTCTATTAGAACAGGTTCACATTTGCACTTTTTCGTGCTTAGTGTTTCTTGGCCGGCCATTATTCAGGGAGTATCTGGAACAACAGACCTAGAAGGAGCTTCCTTGGGTAACAGGAAGAAGAGTGGGACACTTCATCAAGTCTTCATTCCTAACCTGCACTCACCCTAATAGGAATGCTGATAAGGGCCAACACTTAACCTGCATTTAACAAATAGGCACTATATTAAGCCTATTTCATGGATTGTCTCATTGACTCCTTTTAAGGGTATGATACCTCTCTCCATTTTACAGATAACAAAATGAGCCATAGAGTTTACATTCCAATCTGGGTTTATATTGTACCGTCGCACGTGACTCAAGATCTTTCCCAACTTCACATTCATATTGTTTGTTTGTTTGTTTGTTTTTAGATTTTATTTATTTATTTGACAGATCACAAGTAGGCAGAGAGGCAGGCAGAGAGAGGAGGAAGCAGGCTGCCTGCTGAGCAGAGAGCCCGATGCGGGGCTCCATCCCAGGACCCTGGGATCATGACCTGAGCCAAAGGCAGAGGCATTAACCCACTGAGCCACCCAGGAGCCCCATGTTAATATTGTTTTTAATAAGTTTTTTTTCTGAAAACAGTATTACCATCTCTACAGCATCCAGTCTATAGGCTTCATTAGACACCAACTGTAGAAGTCAGATGCCAAATTCTGTTGTTTTATTCCTCCTGTATTCCTGTCATTACCACCTTAATTTAGGTCCTCATTCTTTAATTTTTCAGTTCAGTGTGAACTTCATTAATTGCAAATCTCTACAGTACAGACCTGCACCTGGACTCTTGGAATAGCTTTGCTCAGCCAGGTGTCTAGCGATCTCTCTAGAAAACACGTAGATCATGTAGCTTGTCTGCCTAGAATTCTTGGTTGCTGCCTGATTGCTGCCTGATTGCCCAAGGAGGTATTGCTTTGTCTCCTTAAGGGACCTGCAAGGCCCCGTCATGGTCTGGCTCTGTCCTCCCTACCAGCTCATCTTTGCCACTTCTTACCATGCACCTTCTGGTCAAACTTGTGTTCCTCAGCATGTTCTCTCAGGTGCCCCTCTTGGCATAGTCTCTCACTTCTTTTTTTTTTTGGTCTTTATTTATTTGTCATAGAGAGATTGAGGACATAAGCAGGCAGAGTTGCAGGCAGAGGCAGAGGGAGAAGTAGGCTCCCCACTGAGCAAGTAGTCCAATGCAGGACTCCTTTCCAGGTACTTGGGATCATGACCGGAGCCCAGGACAGTGGCTTAACTGACTGAGCCACCGGGGTGTCCCTTTGCATAGTTTCTTAACATTAGGTCCCTTTATCATCGCCCTTTCAAGTTCATACCTGCTCTTCTGCTCACAGCTGAGGCAACAATTTATTGCAAAATGGAAGTCTTCTCAACCAGCATCTGTTTTAAAAAGGGTCACCTCAGGAGAACTAGAAAATGCCTTTCCCTTACATTCCATTTTGTTCTGTGCTTGCTGGCTTCAGGTTTTAGAAACAGAGCTATCTCGAAACAGTTTGTAGAACAGTGACCAGAGTGGTGTCTAGATACAGTATGACTTAAGGAGGAAAAGGATTCCAATTGACAAGATCATGAAGTCTCTGTTTTTCTTGGCAATTTTACAGCTGAATAGGACTCAGAGTGACTGGGCTTCCCTTAGTTAGCAAGGGATTTTCAAGAGGTGGGCTGGACAGTCTTTTGAACTATTAGTAATTTAGATACTGGTGTTTTATCTGTTATTTTTCAGGATTGAAGTCCTAGGTGATCTTTCCCTTTCAGTTGTTTCCGTTTTATAAATGAAGCCTCTTAATTGTCTATTTTATCTTCTTTTTTCTTTGGTTTTCATTTGTTCATTTGACAGAGAATGCCTGTGCGCCTGGAATTGAGCACACACAAAATGTGAGGGGGAGGTTGTGGGGACTTGAGGGGGTGGCAGGGCGAGGGGGAAGCTGGCTCCCCAGCCAACAAGTAGTCCGATGGCGGGCTCAATTTCAGAACCCTGGGATATTGACCTAGGCCAAAGGGAGATGCTTAACCAACCGAGCCATCCAGGTGCCCCTGTATCTCCGTATTTCCAAAAGTCATTGATTTAATAATGAATTTCATGAGAGAAGATACATCTGATGAGTTGGAATGTTCTGGTCAATAAGAATTTGTGACATTTTAAATTTGGTAACTCTTAATAAGCACTTAATTAATAGAACACAAACTTTGAGAATATATCAGTTCTCAGTGAAAAGAGAAACTAATGCTGAACTGCAAGTTGGCTTCTAAAGAGACTTTCCGTGCAACCTTACAAAATCCATACCTAGTTGTAAAAACATTTGCAAACAGGAAATGTCCTATACAAACATGAGTAAATTTAGTACACAACAGCATGTTGATCCCTAACTGCGGAACTTTTGCTAAATTTAGTGTTGGGCTTAGTCGTATTTGTTAAACCAGCTAATGGTAACTTGAATCATTGGGATCCTCTTGTGGTTTTGAAAGGTGTATTTTCAGAATTAATTTTATTCATAACATGCTCAGAAGATTGTATAAGGATATTTGCTTTGTTCTTCTCAGTGACCAGTATAATCTTTACTTTTCAGTTTTGTTTTGCAAGCACCAGAAGCTTGCTTTATTTCCAGTTCATTGATTTTTGTCAAGTAAATAGGTCAATAGTTCTAATTATTTTTTCCTATTCTTCCTTCCTTTATCCAGGCCCTCTAGTTTTATATGAAATAATGTTTTAGAAATGAGGGTTGTATTTGTAACTCTTTACTTTCTCAAGTGTCTTCTCTATACAGTGAAATTTAAATTTATGGTAGTTTTTTTTTCAAAGTCTTACTAATAGTATGTTGAAGTGGTGGAAAATCCTTGAAATTCTAACATAATGACAGATGTATCTGGACGATTTTCGTGTCATTTTAACTTTTCTAACCCTAGTGCAAACAAATCAGATTTTTGAGGAAAGAGGTGTGAGCCAAACATAACTTGGCATTCATGAGTGATGTCTGCTACTTAGTCTTTCATTGTAAAAAGCTCTCTTACCTTTATGCAATTGAGCAAATCTATCTAGGCTGTAAAAAGTAAGCTACAGAATGCAGTTTTATTGTTGTTGGTTTTTTAAAAAATATTTTTTCTTTTCTTTAAAGAACAGGCTTTTGGGCTGATGGATTGTCCTTCAGAGTAAGAATATTTGCAGTTAGCAGATAAATCAGACTTTTTCTATAGGTCCATTCTGGAGGATTATAATTTGACCTTCAGTTTGGCAGATATTTGTATTAAATTGTGGAATACTGTTTATTGTATATGAATGAACCCATTTTTAAGTCTTGCCACTTTAGAATCAAGAAAGCAATCTTGTTGGCCTCCTCTGCTTTGCTGCAAAGGACAGCTGATGAATGCAGAGCAGTTTGTGTCATTTTCCACTCGAATTTCTATGATTTAGACTTTGTTCATGTAACCCAGAAATTCACTTTATTCGTTAGTGTAAACCTTTTTATCGCTACTCAGCCCCAGCTCTAACAAACCAACCAACACAAGCCCTGGAATTTTAAAAAAGAAGGTTTCTGGCAAGTGATAGTTGGTTTCCTTTTCTTCCCTTACTTCTGGCTTTTCAAGACTCGGGGATTCAAAAGTGGTGAAAAGAAGTTCCACCTCTCCCTCTGTCCAGCCCCACAAAAACCTTCAGATGCTACGAAGCAAGAAAGAGCTAACTAGAGTATTGATCTCTAAGCTTAGCCTGGCTGTGTTTTTTTGCTGGGCCAGATACTGGTGTGGAGATCGGGAAGAAGAGTAGGATTTTACTCTGCTCTAGGGAATACAAGAGCACAGTGACTCCCAAATTACATAAAGTCGTAAAGACGTTAGATTAATGAACTCTTCCAGCCATCGGGAAAACCACTTTATGCCTTGATGAAACCCTGATGGTACAGATTGTTTCTGAAAAGATGCATGTTATAATTTATGGGGTGTGTTCTGTGTGTGTGTGTGTGTGTGTAATGGTAATTACGGTATTGATCCTAAATTTACAGCTAAAATGTTAGGCTCTATTTGCCAATTAAAATTACTAGGGATGAAGATAAAGCATTTTGAAAATACTGAAAAGCTTGTGAAAAAATACTTTGCTCTACCCAAAAGTGATGTATTTGTAGAATACATTCTCAAGCAGAACTAAACAACTAGAATTGATCTCCTAATTTAAAAAAATGAACATTAAAACATTTGGATTAATTTATACAGTAATGCATCATTTCTCTATTTCTATATTACTTAATCCTCTAAAAAACTAAGAAGCATTTTCTTGAATTTTGTGTAACTGATTCTACAGTATGTACTTTTGGGTTTTCCTTTCGTTTCTTTAAATCAGTGTGCTTATTTTGAGATTCATCCGTGTTTATCCCTTTTTATTGCTGAATACTATTCCATTGTATGCCTGTTTTGCTGTTTTATCTATTCACGTGTTGATGGACATTTGAGTTTCCAGTTTCTGGCCAGTACAGATAAAGCTGTCTTGTACATTCCTGAACAAGTCTTGTGTAGACGTACACTTTCATTTTACTTGTGTAAAGCAGTGGAATCACTGGTGTTTTAACTTTTTAGCAAATGCCACACTCTTTCTTCCTTCCTTTCTTCCTTCCTTCCTTCCTTCCTTCCTTCCTTTCTTTTACTGTGGTTGTGTGTGTTAAATTCCCAAAGCAGTGTGTGAGAGTTCAGTTGTTCCACACTTTTGCCAGCCTTGTTGTATACCTTTTTAATTTTAGGCAAATAGAGGGTGTCTGCTGGTATCTCTTTGTGGTTTTGTATTTTACTAATAACTAATAAAAATTGTTATTTTCACATGCTTATTTGCCATCTTTTTAAAGTTTTTTTTTAATGTCTTTTATCCATTTTTAAGTTTGGTTGACTTACTGAATTGTGAGAGTTCTTTATTCTAGGTTCAGATGTATGTATTTTTTTAAAGATTTTATTTATTTATTTGACCGACAGAGATCACAAGTAGGCAGAAAGGCAGGCAGAGCGGGGTGGGGGACAGGAATCAGGCTCCCTGCTGAGCAGAGAGCCCAATGTGGAGCTTGATCCCAGGACGACCCTGGGATCACCACCAGAGCTGAAGGCAGAGGCTTTAACCCACTGAGCCACCCAGACGTGCCAAGATATATGTTTTAAAAGTCCGTTGAAGTGGGCACCTGGGTGGCTCAGTGGGTTAATCCTCTGCCTTTGGCTCAGATCATGATCTCAGGGTCCTGGGATTGAGCCCCGCATCAGGCTCTCTGCTTGGCGGGGAGTCTGCTTCCCCTTCTCTCTCTGCCTGCCTCTCTGTCTACTTGTGATCTCTCTCTCTCTGTCAAATAAATGAATAAAATATTAAAAAAAATAAATAAAATTCTGTTGAAGAACACTAGATGAAATCCTGTTTGTGTTCTTTTATAACTTATTTTTTGTGTCATATTTAAGAAATCTTTGCCAAACCCAACATCACCAAACTTTTCTCAGATTTTTGCTAGTAGGAGTTTTACCGTTTTACCTCTTACAAGAGTTACATTTGTAACTCTTATATTACATTTGGGTATGTAGTCTGTTTTGGAGTGGTACTTGTATACAGATTGGTAAGGGTGAGGTAATCTGGTTTTGGGGTTTTTGGTTTTTTCTTTGTTGTGTCTTTTTTTTTAAAAAAACATATGGCCATCCTGTTATTCTGGCATCATTTATTGGAAAGATTATTCTTTATTCATTGAATTGCTTTGGCATCTTGGTGAAAATCAATGGATTGTGTATTTGATGATGTTTCTGGACTCTGTCTTGTTCCGTCAATCTGTTTTGTCTTTATGCTGGTACTATACTGTCTTAGTGTTGTTTTTTAAGGTCTTGAAATCAGGGAGTATAAGACTACTAATGTTGTTCATTTTCAAAGTCCCTTTGCTTCTTCTAGTAGATCCATTGTATTTGCATATAAGTTTTAGATCACCCTGCCAATTTTTAAAATTTTTTTAAAGATCCTTATTTATTTGACCAAGAGAGGCAGGCAGAGGGAGAAGCAGGCTCCCCACTGAACAAGGAGCCCCATGCAGGACCCAGTCCAAGGACCCTGGTATCATGACCTGAGCTGAAGGCACATGCTTCCATGACTGACCACCCAGGCATCCCCACCTTGTCAATTTCTACCAAAAAGCCTTCATGGCTTTTTATTGGAATTCATTGAATTTGTAGAAAACTGACATCTTAACCAAATTAGTTCAGTGTTCAAATCCCTGAAAATGGTGTCTCCTCTTTAGGTCTCCTCTTTAGTTGGGTCTTCTCTCAGCAGTGTTTTGTGGGTTTTAAAGTACCAGTCGTGCATATCTTGTGTCAAATTCATCACAACGTGTTTCACATTTTTGATGCTCTACAAATATTTCTACTTTAAAGATTTCCATTTCTGATTTCCATTAGCTGGTTTTTTACAAATAGTTACTTTTGTATGTCTTGTACTGCATTTTTGCCAAACTTACCTATTCTAGTAGTTTTCTGAGGATTTTGCAGTTTTTTCCATAGATGATCTTATCTGTGAGTTTAGACAGTTTTACTTTTCCAGTTTGGATGCCTTTTATTTTTCTCTTCTTACCTACTACATGGTTTAACTCTTGAATAAAAGTAGTAAAGAGTTGACATCCTTGCATTGTTCTTGGGTTTTAATGGAGTAAAGCATTGAGTGTTTTATCATGAAGTATGGCATGAGTTGTAGTTTTGGTAGGTTGAGGAAGTTCTCTTCTTGTTTGCTAATAGTTTTTAATTAAGGAATAGATGTTGGATTTGTCAAGTACATTTCCCTGTTCTGCATCTCCTGCATTTTTTTTCCTCTCCTGCATCTTTTAAGACAGTCATATAGTTTTTCATATTTAATGCTGAATCGTATTGGTTGATTTTTGGAATTCTAAACCAGCCTTTCACTCCTGGGAAAAATCCCACTATGTATTCTCTTGGGAGTAATCTGAGTTAGATTATTTTCTTTTTAAGGAGTATTTGCATCTGGGTGACTCAGTCTGTTAAGTGTCTGCCTTGAGCTCAGGTCATGACCCCAGAGTCTTGGGATGGAGTCTTGCGTCAGGGAGCCTGCTTCTCCAACTCTCTTCAGTGCTTGTGCTCTCTCCTTATCTCTGTTTCTGTCTGCCAGACTGGTCCAGCTTTCTGGCAGTGTACTTGATTTTGTATTTAGACTGATGTGGCTCTCCTAGAATAAGTTGGGAACGCATAATTTTTCTTCTCCTCATTTTACTGGAAGAGTTTGGATAGAATTGGTATTGTTTCTTTTGAAGCGTTTGTTAGAATTCACCAGTGAAGCCATCTGGACCTAGAGTTTTCCTTATGGAGGTTTTAACTACAAATTAAATTTCTGTAAGTGTATAGGGATATTTAGATTATTTGTTTTGTCTTGAATGAGTTTTGGCACTTTGTGCCTTTCAAGAAATGTAGGAATTTACCCATTGAAGGAAAGGTGTTGATAAGATTCCTATATCATCCTTTTTAATACCTGTAACAGCTATCTTGTACATTCTTGTACATTGGTTTTAATTCCTGTAGCAGCTATTACGATGTCCCCTTTCTTATTCCTTATTGATGATTTGTGTCTTTCTGATTTTATTTTTCTCAACAAGATTTTGATTTTGTTTTTTTTTTCTTTGTTTATCTCGTTTTGCCTTGATTTCAGATCTGGTCTTTCTTTTGCTTATTTTGAGTGTCATTTGTTCTTCTATTCCTAGTTTCCTAAAGTATCAGTGTGGTCATTGATTTGAGGACTTTTTTTCATATATAGGCATTTGATGCTATAAATTAACTTCTCAAGTACTACTTTAGTTACAGTCCGTAAAATTTGATAATGTATTTCATTTTCATTTGGCTCAAACTATTTTCTGATTGTCCCTTTTTCTTTTGACTGATGCTTTGTTTTGAATTATTGTTTCATTTCCAAATAATATGTGAGGATTTTCCAGTTATCCTGCTGTTTTTTACTTCTAGTTTAATTCTTCTGCTTACTAGATGGATTAAGCATCTAGAATTGTGTCTTGAGGAATTGAGCCCTTTGTCATTATGAAATCACCTTTATCACATAATTTCTTTGCTCTGATACTACTTTGTCGCGTATTAAGTAGATGGAGTAAATGAATAGGATTAGCATGACATACCGATATCCATATTTGTCTTTATTTTTGACATGGATTTCCTTTTTTTTTTTAAGATGTTATTTATTTATTTATTTGACAGACAGAGATCACAAGTAGGCAGAGAGGGAGAGAGGAGGAAGCAGGCTCCCCGCTGAGCAGAGAGCCTGATGTGGGGCTTGACCCCAGGACCCTGGGATCATGACCTGAGCCACCCAGGCGCCCCATTGACGTGGATTTCTTATATGCAGATATAATTGGGTTTCTTTTTTGTAAATATTGTAGTCTTTGCCATTTTAAAAAGTCCATCTTCAGTTATTATGATTCTTGATATGATTCGTTTTAAATCTGTCTTGCTATTCGTTTTCTGTTTATCCCACTCATCCTCTTTCCTCTTCTACTGTCTTTGGCTTAGTTGAGTTGTTGTTGGTTTTTTTTTTTTAATCCAGTTTACTTCATTTCTTCTTAGCTGTAACTCTCTGGTTTTAGTTGTTTAGTATACATCTTTAGTATATATCTAAGATTGTCTTCAAAAGATACACTTCTTTCCATATCCAGGTGACCACTGAACAACTTGAGGATTAGGGGTGCCAGCCCCATACATAGTTGAAATCCAAATATAACTTAAGACAGTCCCCCAGAACTTACATACTTCCAGCCTACTGTTTACAGGAAGACTTACCAATAACATAAGCAGTCAGTTAACATATCATGTATGCTGTATATATTATACAGTGTATACTGTGGTGAAGTAAGTTAGAGAAAAGAAAATACTAAGAAAACCGTAAGGAAGAGAAAACACATTGACAATATTTTTTGTACCATGTATTTTTTTTAAAAGAAATCCATTTATAATTGGACCCACGCAGTTCAAACCGTGTTGTTCAAGGGTCATCTGTAGTATAAGAGTACAAGTATGCTGCCACTTTCCTGTACCTAGCCTTTCTGCTGTTAGTGCTGTTGTAATACTCCATAAGAGAATTTTTATATGGTCACTTGTCTTTTAAAGAGACTGCAAAATATAAAAGAAGAAATCTCTTCTATTTTTCCACATACCTAGAACTTCTGGTGCTCTTCATTCCTTTGTGTAGAGCCAGATTTCCATTTGGTAATGTTTTCCTTCTGCCTGAAGGACTTCCTGTAACACTCTTATAGTTTGGGTCTGCCGGTGATTGATTCTTTTGTTTTTTATTTCTCAGTTTTTATTTTGCTTTTCTTCTGATAACAGATTTTTGAGGATACAACGCATATATAACACAGTTCATCTATTTAAAGTGTGCAGTTCAGGGATGCCTGGGTGGCTCAGTTGGTTAAGCAGCTGCCTTCGGCTCAGGTCATGATCCCAGCGTCCTGGGATCGAGTCCCACATGGGGCTCCTTGCTCGGCAGGGAGCCTGCTTCTCATCTCCCTCTGCCTCTGCCTGCCTCTCTGTCTGCCTGTGTTCTCTCTCTCTCTCTAATAAAAAATAAATAAATAAATAAAGTGTGCAGTTCATTGGTCTTTAGCATATTGGCAGAATTATGAAATGTGGCCATTTCATCACCCTCAAAAGGAATCCCCTGGTTTTTCCCTGTCACCCTTCCAGGGTGCCCCCACTCCCAGTGCACACAGCCATCCCCAGTCCTAGGGAACCCCTGATAAACTCTCTCTCTAACAATTTGGGGTTCTGGGTATTCTGTATAAATGGAATCAGATGACATGTGTCTCTTGTGACTGGGTCCTTTCACTACCATCATGTTTCTAAGGCTGTCGTTGGAAACATGTATGTTGTAGCATGTATCAGGACCTATTGCTGTTAATAGCCAAATAATATTCCCTTGTATAGGTAAACCACATTTGGATATTAATGAATAATGCTGCCATAAACATTAGTGTACACATTTTTGTATGGATACATGTTTTATAAAATTTCTCTGGGATATAGGCTTAGACTTGGAATCGCTGGGACAAATGGTAACTCTTTTTTAACTTTTTGAAGTGTAGGCTGTTTTCCAGAGTGGCTGCACCATTTTGTATTGCCAACAGTGTATGAGGCTTCCAGTTTCTGTCCTTGTTTTGAAAGATGTTTTCAGTGAGTATAGAATTCTGGGTTCAGTTTATTTCTTTCAGTACCTTAAAGGTGTTCCATTGTTTTCTGGGTTTCATTATTTAAGATGAGTAATCTGCTGCCATCCCACCCCCTTTTTTCTTTGTCTACAAAGTGTGTCTTGGTTGCTTTTAAGATTTCTCTTTATCCCTGGCTTTTAGCAGTTTATGATGGCCCTTGGTGTTGTTTTCTACATGTTTCTTGTGTGTAGGGTTTGTTGAGCAGCACTGTGCTTTCTACTTAAAGCCTATAAGCTATTGGGAAATAAACAAGGAACATTTTTATAAAATGAACTAATGTTCAGTCCACATTCATAATGACTATAGTTGTAGCTGGCCAAGAAGAGCTAGAATTCTTTGAATTGCCCTGGGTACTGTTTTTCCTCCATGGAAAAATTGCTTTAGAATGGACCTTAGAGATCATTTTATCCAGTCATTACATCCAGGAAAACTAGAATCCAGTGAGCTTAGGTGACTGGCCCCGAGTCACAAAACAGGTTAGTAGTAGTAGAACCCGGACTAGGCTTCTGGACTAGTTTTGTCCTCTTCTGCCAAGTGTATCACCTTTCTGACAGACCAAGCATTAGGAAGATGATAAGAGGCATTCCTCTTTATGCTGCAGAATGAGTGCTATTATGCCTTAGATTTTACAGTTTCTTTACATTGAAGATTCAGAACTGTGGTAGGCACATGTGTATTTCATAATGAAATAAGAACTGTTTCTTCTCAATTTCCAGCTCTGATTTTTCTCAGTATAAAGCACTTCTGTGAAATACTCCCCATTACAGTCTGAACTATCTTAGACTTCCAATACTTGGGTGTTGTCATAGGAAGTCCTGTGATTTGGTTTGCACGACAGGGAAATTTGATACAAGGGGATTCAGGGTGTGAATTAGCTTTCTCTTGATTTGTCTGTGCACCTAATGTCTCCCAGTGGGAGAGATGTATGAATGTGGGTGGTGATTTGTTGTTGTCGTTACCATCACATGCATAACACTCCCTAAGATTTCCTTTGTTTCTAGACTCTTTCATTTGATTATTCTTCTCAGGTGATTTTCTTCATAGATGATTGTGGAGCTCCTGTAGTACTTTGGCAGAGGTGGAATGCGTTACATGCTTTTATCCTTTTTGAAGTTTATGTGCTTAGCTCTACAATACTATGCATTGGAAATACTAGATTGTCTAGTCATATGGAACATTTGGTTGTCTTTGGTGTTGAGGTTTGACCGGTATGGTTATGTGAGGCTTTCAGAAGTACATTTAGAAGTACGTGATGAGAGGAGTTGTTAGAGAAGTTTGAATGGAGTTTGGAATACTGAAATGTTAAAATATTTTAAAGAAAATACTTAAGAAAAGTATGATTTTTTTTTTTAAGGTAAGATGCACTGAGGTATTCCTATACAGTCAGATTAATCCTTCTTGGTGTACAGGCCTGTGAATGTTCATGAACTTATTATTTGCATCATCCCCAAGAGTATCATTTTGTTTTTCAACAACAACAACAGTGTAGAATTCCCCGTCTGTGCATCCTCAGTATTTGACATTGCCGGTTCTTTGTCCTTGTGTAATACCAGTATAATAGATTTTAGTGGCCTATCATTTTAGTCTTAAGTTGCATTGCCTTAATGACTACTGATAAGTCTCTCTTCATGTGTGTTTTTCTTTTTAAGATTTTATTTATTTGACAGAGATCCCAAGTAGGCAGAGAGGCAGGCAGAGACAGAGAGGGGGAAACAGTCTGCCCACTGAGTGGAGAGCCCTATATGGGGCTGGATCCCAGGACCCTAGGATCATGACCACCTGAGCCACCAAGGCACCCCATCTTTTCATGTGTTTTTATGTTAGTCACTCATATATCTCTGGGGAAATGACTTCAGATTTTTTTTTTTGCCCATTGTGTTTATTACTCAGCTTTCATATAAGTTTTCATATATTCCAAATAACAGTTTATTAGATATGTATTTTGCATATTTTCTCTCCTGGTCATTGGCTTTTCATTTTCCTAATGGTGTCTTTGGGTGGGAGAGGGAATGTGAGGAAGGTGGTCAAAAGGCATAGATGCCAAGTTATAAATAAGTACTAAGGATGAAATGTACAGCATCACGACCATGAGTCTGTCTGTTGCATGGCGTATAGGAAAATTGTTAAAGGAGTGCATTCTGAGAGTTCTTACCACAAGGAGAACTTTTTTTTTTCCTTTTTATTGTATTTATATGAGATTATGGCTGTTCCAAACTTGTGGTAATCATTTTATGACATATATAAATCAAACCTTCATGCTGTACACCTTAAACTTATATAGTGATATGTGTCAATTATTTCTCAAACCTGCGGAAATGCTGTCTTTTAGAAAACGGAGATTTTTAATTTTTTGAAACTCAATATATGTATTGTTTTCTATTGCAGGTTATGCTTTTTATGTTTTATCCAAGGAATCTTTGCATAGATGGGGGTCCTAAAGATTTTCCTTTATGTTTTCTCAGAAGTTTTTTAATAACTTTGAGGTTTTACAATTAGATGTTTAATCCATTTTGAGCTCATTCTTATATATGGATAACAGTATGGATTGAGGTTCTTAATTTTTATGTATGGACATCCCACCTTTTTCTGTACCATTTATTGAAGACTCTCCTTTCTCTAACGAGTTACATTGGTATCTTTGTTCAAAATCAAATGATCCTATGTATGTATGTATATGTATCTGGACTTTGTGTTTTTGCCAATACCACACCGTCTTTAAGTACTGTTAGCAGTCATCATAAATCATGAAATCCAATAACATCAGTCCCTCAGCTGGGTACTACTTTTTCAGAATTTTTAAAGATTACTTACTTACTTACTTAGAGTATATGGGGTCCTCTTTTTCCATCCTCATTTCTGTGAAATTTGGTGAGATTTTGATTGGATTGCATTAACTCTGTAACTAGCACTGTCCAGTAGCAATAAGAACCTCTTGTAATGAGGGTAATGTTTCCCATCTACACTGTCCAGTATGGTAGTGACTGACGACCTGTGACTTGACCACTTGAAAAGTGGTTAGTGAAATTGAGGAAATGAATTCTAAATTTTATGTGATTTTAATTAAACGCAAATGTAAATAGCCATGTTACTAGTGGCTGCTGTGTTGGGTATCATAACTACAGGTCATTTTGAGGAAAATTGATTTTAACATTAATAAGTTTTCTCATCTACAAGCATGCTATATCTCTTACTCAGTTAAGTCTTTGGTTCTGTCATCAGTGTTTTGTGTATTATAGCATACAGATCTCGTACATATTTTGTTACATTTATCCCTGAATAATTAATGTGTTTTTTGATGCTATTGTTAAGTTGTACTTTGTGTTTTATTTCCAGTGGTTGGTAATATGTCAATAATATTATATTCATTTTAGTATTTTCATTTTTCAGATATGAAACAATTTTGCACTCATGGTACAAACTCAATTGTTCATTCTGTGTTATCCTTTTTAGGTATTGCTGGATTCAGTTTTCTAATTTCTTAAGGAGTTTTGGTTCCATATTCTTGAGAGAGATCGATAGTTCTCTTGTGTTGTCTTTATTTTTGGTGTTCTGGTAATGCTGACTTCGTAACACTGAGTTGAAAAGTGTTCTTTTGAGAAGGAAGAATTGGTGTAGAATTCTTTCTTAAATTTTTGGTAGAAATTCAACAAAGAAGTCATCTGGGTTGGGGGTATTCTTTTGGTTTTGTTGTTTTAATTGTTGGAGTCTTTAAGTACAAATCAATGTTTTTTTCTAAATATATGTAGGTCTATTTACTTCACCTATTCTTATGTAAACTTTGGTAATTGGAAAAATTCTATGAGACATCTCATCTAAGCTGTCACATACACAAATTGTAAGTTTCCCTTATCCTCTTAATATCTATAAGACTTATAATGATGTCTTTTCTTGATTCTTGGTAGAACTTGCATCTCCTTTTTTCTTTTGACTTAATGTACTTTCCCGTTTTTAAAACCTTTGAAAAAACAATCTTTTAAACTAATAGGAAAACAGGGGTGCCTGGGTGGCTCAGTGGGTTAAGCCTCTGCCTTTGGCTCAGGTCATGGTCCCGGGGTCCTGGGATCAAGTCCCGCATCGGGCTCTCTGCTCAGCGGAGAGCCTGCTTCCCCCCCACTCTCTGCTTGCCTCTCTGCCTATCTGTGATCTCTGCCTGTCAAATAAATAAATAAGTAATAAAATCTTTAAAAAAAAACTAATAGAAAAACAGAAAGTAATACTCATCCCCTAAATTTAAGAAATGTTAACATTTTTTTCTACATTTGATTTGGATAGTTGTGATTAAAATATTCAAACACTGAACATTTTGCAGGAATTGAAATAGTGAGCACATCTTCTGACTTTTTCTCCCTCAGTGCCTTTCGAAACCACTGTTACTGAAGGAGATCTATATCATTCCTTTGCTTATTTCTCTATTTTTGGTACATGTTTATATGAATTCATCATCTTGGTATAAACCTTTTTTCTTAGTTTGGAAAATCCATCTAAATGGTGTACTTTATGTATCTTTTTGCACCTTGGGGTTTTGTTTTGTTGTTGTTGTTGTTGTTGTTGTTCTGACTTATCATTGTGTGACATACAACCATGTTGATACTGGCTCTAACTTGCATAAACAGCAGAATCCAGTTTTCTTGTAGAATACCAACAGTTGGGGTTATCAGGTTTCAGGTCTAGAAAAGAGAGTGGAAAATGGGAGGGTGGTAAATGGTATTTGAATCTTTTACTGTACATTTCCCTTTTCCAGAAGTTTAAACTTCTTTTTGTATGTTTGTTAGCTGTTTGAAATCCTTCTCTGTTTGTTAACTGTGTTGGAATGTTAAGAAGGTTTAATCTTCTGGACATTGTTCCCTGAGTTATAATTTGACCTCTGGTGTTCCTTTCTTTTGCTGCCTTTATAGTCTCTTCTCATGTTTTCTGTCTTGTTCCCTGTAATTTCAGGGTGCAAAAGGACCACAGTATGTGCCCTTCTTGATTTTCTTTCTTTTGTAAGTGTCAGGTAATGTAAGGACGTTAGTTTTCAGATGGCTCCTTTACTGATGCTTTTTTACTTTGAAATGGAAAGGAAGGCTTCTGGAAACCTTTACTCTCAGCCCTCCTTTTTCTGGCAGCTGTCCATTGCATTTGAAGACTTGCGGGCTGCCATCAGTAGGTCACCAGATGGAAAGGGGATAGCTTTGCATGCTTTATGTGGAGTTGAGAGATGAAGATGAAATCGGGCTCCCAAAAGGCTGAAGTATAAGCAGTTTCTTATGATCATTCTTTCCACTAACCAGGTATCCTATCAGGTGGGAGTTGAAGGTGTCCAGGTGCTAAGAACCTAGGTCGGTGATTTGAACTGACTTGGTAAACTTGGAATTCACAGTGAAGGGTACGCCTTTTTGTGTGTCCTACAGTCTCGAAGGCGTGGCTTCATCTGTACCATACCTTTCTGATTGAAGAGATTGTTCCTGGGTTTTTTGGTTAAAATTTTAAATCCACCTCTAGAGATTGTTTTTTGCAGCTTGATGTAGAAGTTTTCGGTGCTGAATTTCTTTCCTGTGTGTGTTCTCTGGTGTTTAGAATCAGTAGTTAATGATTGGTTGAAATCACTTTTCTTTGGTCTGCTGTGCAGAAGGTTTATACCCCATAAAAAAGAGTAATACGTTGCAAGACTTAAAACGTGATGCAGCCTCAGAATATGTGAGGTACTGGTATTTTGTGGAGTTGGCAGTGCATATATACTATGTTGAATTTTTTTTGGCTTTAAAAAAACTTTGGGGGTGCCTGGGTGGCTCAGTGGGTTAAAGCCTCTGCCTTCGGCTCGGGTCGTGGTCTCAGGGTCCTGGGATCGAGCCCCGCATCGGGCTCTCTGCTCTGCAGGGAGCCGGCTTCCTCTCTCTCTCTCAGCCTGCCTCTCTGCCTACTTGTGATCTCTGTCAAATAAATAAATAAATAAATCTTTAAAAAAAAACTTTATCCTTAAATACTTATAGATTTGTATGCAGTTGTCAGAAATACTAGAGACATCTCACATCTCCTATAACCTTTATCCTGTTTTTCCCAGTGATAATGTCTTGAATGACTAGAAAACAGTACCACATCCAGAAAATTTTGACACTGACACAATCCAGACTTTATTTAAATTCCCAGGTTTTACTTAGACCTATCTGTGTTGTCAGGTAGAGGAAATGAGAGAGAAAGAGGAGTGTGTGTATGTGTATTTAGTTGTAGGTAATCTTACCATACATGTAGTTTGTAATGCCACCATCACAGTAAAGATACAGAATAAGTCCATCGCAAGAATCCCTACAGTCCCATCCTTTGCTCCCAGCCACTTTGGCAACCACTCATCTGGTCTCTCTTCAGTGATTTTGTCATTTCAAGAAGGTTTTGTAAATGGAATCTTATATACGTTACCCTTTAAGAGCGGATTTTATTTTCACTTAATCATAATTTATTTAAGGTGCATTCAAATTATGTGTATTAATAGTTAATCCCTTTTTACTCTTTTTTTTAAAGATTTTATTTATTTATTTGACAGACAGAGATCACAAGTAGGCAGAGAGGCAGGCAGAGAGAGAGGGAGAAGCAGACTCCCTGCTGAGCAGAGAGCCCGATGCGGGGCTCGATCCCAGGACCCTGAGACCATGACCCGAGCCGAAGGCAGAGGCTTTAACCCACTGAGCCACCCAGGCGCCCCAATCCCTTTTTACTCTTAAGTGGTATTCCAAGATGTGGTCGTACTGCAGCTATAATATCCACCCACTGAAGGGTATTTGAGTTGTTTTCAGTTTGGGGCTATGATCAGATAAGGCTGCTAGAAACGCTTATGTAAAGGTTTTGGTGTGAACATAGGTTTTTCTTTCTTTAGCATAAATGCCCAGGAGTATACTTATTGAGCAATGTAGTGATTGTGGTGGTTTTTTTTTGACAATGTAGATAAGAATGAAATATTTGCTGTGTTAGACATTGCTACACAATACGCCTTCAATGGAAAACTGTCATCTTAAGTTCCTTTTAATTCTATTACAATTGGTGTTTGAAAATACAATCTTTTGCCTTTGGTAAATGTGAGACTATGTTGAAAATTAAATTAGCTTCTACTAAAACCTTTGGAGGGTTGGGTTTTCACTTATAACAGCTTCTTTTAAAATATTATAATACACAATTCACCTGTCAAACAATTTAGCCAGTTTATACATGTGCACATTAAGCAGATATTTGTGGAGAGAGGGAGAGAGAATCCTGAAGCAGACTCCCCACTCAAGATGAAGTCTGATGCCGGGCTGGATGCCAGGACCCTGAGATGGTGACCTGAGCAGAAACCAAGAGCTGGCCGTGCAACTAACTCCATTTGGCTTAAATGGTAAAGATGTTCATTAATTCCCAAGATACCCATTGAAGGGCAAGGGCCAAAATGGCTTCAAATGGCCATAGGGGTCATTTCTGCTACTTCTTGTTTTCCTAAGGCTGATTCCTTACAGTTGGCAGAAGACCTTCACTGGTAATCTGGGCTTCAGCACCAGGTTTAGAACACTAAAACTTTGGTTCCTTGTAATGTAGACCAGGGAGAGTTTAGGCTACCATAGCATTTTCTAGGTTGTATAGACCAGAGTTCAGGCTACCGCACCATTTTCTAAGTTGTAGCTGTTGTGTTTATTGGTTCCTGGTTTTCCCACTATGACCTGCCTAAGGGATGTGGAAGGACTGGTACCTAATACAGAGCGAGGGGGAAAGGCTTCAGTAGTCATTCAAGTGAGTTTTAGGAAACAATCTTGGATCTCCTTTCCTATGGACACAGAACTTGTGGTCGAGCAGAGTTGTCTGACTGGCTCTTGCCAGTGAGTTTGCTGAGGGAATAAATGGTGGCAGGTCTTCTAGGTAAGGTATGAGGTGAGGTTCTGTGCTCTGTAGGGTCCTGGGAAAGGAGTTAGGCACCTGAGCAAAGAGAGAGAAGAAATGGCCACCGGGGAGGGGTGGGACGATGAGGGGCCATGTATGTGAGCACCAAGACGGATGGCTGAGTCCGCTGAGATTTGTAATGGAGCAGAAAATGTGCCTCTGTTGACTGTTGGAGGTAGCTGATTGTCCTCCTTGACCTGGTTCCTGAGACCTGGGCCAGAACCTACTGACCTTGCCTCGCCTGCCTCCTTTCTTCCCTTCTGGGTCTGCAGTAAGCCTTAGCTACTGGCATGACCCTCCATCCAGCATTTTGTAAGACTGTCTAAGGAGAGGAAGGCCCCCAGAATTAACAAGAGACAAGTGACTCCCTCCCAACATCCCTCATCAGCCCAGAGGCCTGAGGTTTTAGGGATTCCTACTTCAAAAGAGAGTGTTCACTGTCTCCAGTGGCGTATGAAAGTGCTCATTTCCCAACATCCTCACCAATGCAGGAACCTTTTCATTGTGGTTCATCTGATATGTGAAAAATGGTATCTTACAGTAAATTTATTTTATTCCTCTTATTTGGGGGCTGAAATTAAAGATAATTTTTATATGTTTAAGAACCATTTCTAGTATCTTTTATAGTGAACTGTTCAAGTAAGGAATAGCCTTTTTGGCCATATTAAAGTGATAATAACACTATTGGGCTCTGCAAGTCCTTTCTATCAGGCAGTGAAAGGATTTGAGATGGGAGGGTGACTCAGTCTCAATCAGATTGAGAAAGTAGCCAAATGACCCCAAGTCCTTGGGCATGCTGGGGAATCCTGGCCATAAAAATAGAGCCTCTGAGTAGATTCTGTAAGAAATGCAAAGAAAGTTTAAAGTGGTGGTCCTTGACAGTAAGGACATGGACCTTACTTTGAGCTGAGGGTGAACCCAGGCTTTAGGAAGATGGGGCCAGGCCTGCCTAAGAGGCCTGAAGCCTCCATCCCGGGCTCCTGAGGCAGCTTTCATAACCAGAGGCGGGGACCCACCTTGGAGCCCTGGGGACATGGGTGCCCCCAGGCATCGTGTCAGCGGCCTGCCTGCCTTCTTTCTCTGCATGGGCTGGCATGTCCAGAGTGCTTCCCAAATAGGGTGTGGTGAGCATCTTTAAATTTTTTGTTTCAAAATCCAGTCTGTTGTGGACGATATTCTTTTTTTTTTTTAAAGATTTTACTTACTTACTTGTTAGAGAGAGTGAGCACAGGCAGAGAGAGTGGCAGGCAGAGGCAGAGGGAGAAGCAGGCTCCCTGCTAAGCAAGGAACCCGATGTGGGACTCGATCCCAGGACTCTGGGATCATGACCTGAGCCGAAGGCAGCTGCTTAACCAACTGAGCCACCCAGGTGTCCCTGTTGTGGACGATATTCTATAACATACAATAAAAATGATTTCCTAGAAATAAAATGCAAGATAACCTGTAAACTACAAGCTCAAATGATTTATTAGGAGAATCAATAGACACAGAACTCCTATATCACGTTGCAGTATGTTTCTAAATGCTACTCAAGTTTTGTTCTTAAGATAGTTACGCTTTAAGCAACAGGACTGTAGAACACAGATTTTATCTTTCTTTCCCCCTCTTGTATTCGCCATCTCCTTTACGCAAGCTCCCCACCCTGGAGCTGAATAAGTCTATTTTTTGGGCAATGTTTGCTCATGCCTTCCTCTCCTGCAGAGGGTCTGTGAGGTCAATTGATAAGCATAGGGGCTTTTACCCACACAGGATGGAGATGAAGGGAACATGGTAAGAAATACGGCTTTATTTTTATTTTATTTTATTTCATTTTGCTTGGAGATTTATCTGCCCCATATTCTGACTGCAAAATATTATTTTGTCTTGATCTCACATTTTGAGGTTTAGCTGAGTCTGAAGTAGTTTGTACCTGGCCCCGAAAAGCATATTTCGAAGACGAACATTAAGATCTGATGTTTTGATGTAAAACACTTGCGTTTCCTGTGTACAACCGTGGGACATTTTATGGTAATCTTTAAAGATTTCATTTATTTATTTATTGGAGAGGGAGAACATGAGTGGGAGGGCCAGAGGGAGAGGGAAAAGCAGGCTCTCAGCCAAGCAGGGAGCCCAATGTGGAGCTTGATCCCAGCAGCCTGAGATCCTGACCTGAGCCAAAGGCAGATGCTTTACCAACTGAGCCACCCAGGTGCCCCAAGGGACATTTTATTTCTAAGATCTTTATTTCCACCATTAAGTCATTAAATAGATTGTACTTACTTTGGTTCCAGAAGGTTTAAGTTAAAAAGAAGAGAATGTGAAAGTCCTGATTTCTCCCATGAGTCCACCGAAAAACCACTGACCCCAAAGAGGAGCAGCCAAATCCTCATTTGCTCTTCTCCTGGGGCGGGCTCTGCAGGGATGCTTTCCAACCTCCCTGAGCGACAGCTTGTCTCTGTGTCTCTCTCTCAAGATATTTTGCTCGAGTCTATGGTGTCAGTCAGCTGATACAGGCTTTTCTATGGAAGACAGAAAGTCATTGTCAAATTCTAAATTTTGGGACTGGGATGGAGATAACCCTCTGGAGATTAAAGATAAATGAACATCCACCCTCTTCTTTCCTGAATTGTTTCATTCGTGAAGGTGCCCACCTGGCTAAAAATGTTAAAAGTATATTAGGAGGAGATGCAGTGACTGCCTGTCTCCCACCCCTGTCCCCAGCTGCTTGCGCCTGCTGCCGCCATCAGCCACATACTTGATGTCACCGGGGCCCTGGTGAAGAATGGGTGCCTGGCTTCTCATCCTTTGCTGTTACAAACAAGGCTCCTGATAAAAACCCTTGTAGACGTGTCCTCTGCATGAGTGGAAGACACTGCCAGTGGGATTATGAGCCCTAGACCCCTGTGTCTGCCGTGTTCACAAATCACGAAGATTTTATTGTCATCGTGACAGTGTCTTCAGTACAGTTTAGAGATGTGCAAGGCTGGGTGATAGTGATATGTACAAAGTCCTTTCGTGGCTGTTCCCTGATTTGATCCTTCACCTGCTCTGTTAACAATCAAGAACAGGTATAACCACGCTCACAGGAAATGAGACGGGTCTGGTTAGTGGCAGAACCAGGACTGAATAGACTGCAGAATCCTGCAAGTCCAGGTTAGTTCCCCGTTCTCTGTACAGAGCCTTGTGCTTGCTCAGGGAGGTCTTTGTGGTCCGTCAGTTGACGCGTCTGTACCTCAGTGAGCGTGGTGTGGTGGAAGGAGCTGGAGCAGAATGCAGGGGCAGAACGTGTGCAGTGTGAGCAGAAGCCACTGGAGAAATGCCTCCTCTCCGCCCCACATCCTTTCGACTTGGTCCTGAGGTTTGTTTTGTCCTTCGTGTCATGTAGTTGGGTTGATCAGGAATAAATCTGACATTTTCATTTCTGGTCCAGGTACACCGAGACTTAAGTACCCCTTCCAAGAAAAAAGGTTATCTGCCAGTAGTAAGGCTGGCAAATCACACAGGGTAGGAGAGATTTAGTGGAGGTGTTTTGGATTGGTCCAAAGGGTTTTAAAAAAAAAAAAAAAACTCGAGTCTCCTTGAAAAAAGAGAATACCTGTTCCAACCATCTTCATGTTCATTCCTTGTCAATGGCAAGGTCTCCAGTATCTTGTAGGTGTTCTTTAGCATAGGAATGTTTTTTTGAAATCCTTCCCTTTCCTTACCTCCCCCACCTCCCAAGTGTGTATCAGTTCCCCCCACAACCCTGATGCAGCTCTTTCTGCACACAGATCCTGTCCCCGTGCTTTAATAAAACCACTGTTTTGCACCAAAGAAGTCTCAAGAATTCTTTCTCGTCATCGGCTCTGGACCTCACCCCACCAAATGTCACCTACATTCCAAAAATCTGTGACTACTCCCTGGTCTACCTGCCACTTGGCATTATTTCTGTCATTTCCTACAAATGACAGCAAAGTAGGCACCGCTAGGCTTTAGGGGACAGGCATCAACTCTGGAAACAGGATCAACAGGAAGCTAAGATCTTACGGTGGGGTAGCAACCAAATTAAACAACACAACAAAAAACCACTAAGCAACAAGTTAAGGGGGGGAGGGACCCCAAACCCTCAATAGCAAGTTTTAGAAAATGCAAGGGGAAGGAAAAGCATTTTGGTACACACACACCAAAAGAACAGTCACATGTGCTTTGGCCAAACCACACTCCCTGTGTGACCCAGGTATTGCTGTGGAAAACTCACACTTTGGTATCTCATCCAGAGTAAACAGTCAGTAGGTCCAGTACAGCCAACAGCCCTAAGGACCTTGAAAGCTGTGCCCCAGATAACTGGGCACATGACCATAACCTCCAGGAGCTCTCAAAACCACCAGTGGTTCCTGTTCCAACAGCCAGATGGTCTACAAACCCTGGTGTCTGCTGTCATTTTGTAATGGATAATGTTTCCTGTCAGGCATTAAAGCAGAAACCAAAGAAACCTGGAGAGGATCTGCTTCCAAACCCAAAGGGAAAAGCTTTTTAAAAATCTCTTTAGAAACAACAACAACAGGGTGCCTGGGTGGCTCAGTGGGTTAAAGCCTCTGCCTTCGGCTCGGGTCATGGTCCCAGGGTCCTGGGATCCAGCCCTGCATGGGGCTCGCTGCTCAGCGGGGAGCCTGCTTCCCTTCCTCTCTCTCTGCCTACCTGTGATCTCTATCAAATAAATGAATAAAATCTTGAAACAACAACAACAGCAACAAACCTGAAAGTCGGCCCAAAGCTTTTCCACAGTTCTTTCCTCCCAGAGGCCTCGGTTTGGAGGCAGCAGCACCTCTACAGTCCCTCCATGGATGCCAGGAACTCTGAAGTCAGATCCTATGGACTCTGACCTCCCCTTAATTCTTTCCTGCCATCAGGGCACTTGGAGGCTGAGGATCTGCAGAGGCGGGGCGCCCAGGAAAGGCGGAGAACACCTCCCCCAGAGCACAGCGTCCACCAGGCCTCAGGCACATCCCTGACCCAAGTTTTGGCCCAGGGCAAACCCCGGAGTTGGGGGGGCAGGGGAAGGCTCAGGTGCAGTACCCCCAGGGCGATGCTGGGCGGGGCCAGGACAGAGGGCTGTGGGCGGGATCAGGACTGGGGCCCCGCAGGGCGGGTCTCTGAAAGGTCCACCCACCAAGCGGCTCCTCAGGGACTCTGGCGGTAGCTGGAGCTGGGCTCCTCTGTGGCGTGGCGCAGTCCCGGGCCAGGACCCCCTGTGCCTGGTGCGTGGTGGTGGCAGAGGACGGGAGCACGCCAGCAGGAGAGCAGCCAGCCCTCCTGTTCCTGCCCTGGGCCTCACCGGGGGCGATCCCGGAGGGCCTGAATGGGCGCATTCGCTGGCCAGGGTCTGACTGGCCAGCTGCTTCACGCAGCAGAATTCCTTCTTCATTCGCCATTGGATGGCGGTGGGCAGCGGGGCTCCGGCGGGGCAGCTGCCAGGACGGTTCCTAACCGTATCCCGTGGACTAGCTCCAGCTGGACCACGGCGTGGGGAATCGGGCCTCTGCCGCTGCACACCCGGGCCACTCTGTGCAGTTGGAGGACCCGCGGACCAGGCGCGTCCACCGTCCTGCGCAACCGCCTGCCTGGTCTAGGCACACAGCTGCGGGAGGCAATAGAGGCACAGCGCGGGCGGCAGTCAGTGAACCGCCGAACCAAGTCACCAGCGGAACTGTCCCCACAGAACTGACGGGGCAAGGAGGGACAGGGCACTCTGGAGCCTCTGGAGGCTGGAAATACCCAAAGTCTCCGTGAGGGCCGTCTTCTGCACAGATGTAGACCTCTGTGAAATGCACCAAGTATCCTCTCTCCTAGCTGGATGGATGTATGACCGTGTACCTTTCACCTCAGTGAAAAAGGTACTATAGGGTGGAAAGCGTACTCCACAGGACTTTGTGTACTGTGATCCCACTTAGGGTGAAGTCGAGGGCCAGGTGCATTTTTGGGGGGCAGGCACCTGGGCGCAGTCAGGCGGGAGCATGCGCTATGGGCTCGCCCAGGACAGCCACCAAAGCATGGGAAGGAGGGCAACGGGCCCAGGCCTGGGTGGGAAGTCGTGGGGATGAGCTGTGGGGACCTGGACCAGTGGCCAGAGGGCCTTGGCTGTTTGGAGCTACCTGATCAGCCGAGGCCCCGGGAGCTCTCGCGAGAGGGGGTGGGGGAGGGGCACACAGGCGTTGCCTGGAAACACAGGTTGGCTTTTGATTCTTAACCTCACACAGGGTTCTGGGACACTTGGCGGGGTAGTCCGACTGGGCTGGACGCTTTCCCACCGCGGACCAGGGCAGTTGTATGACCGTCAGATGTTTTCCTGGGCTGGTGGCCTGGGCTCTGGCTTAGGCCATTCCCTAGGGGCCGTGGACAGCAGCCAGATCTCTTTGACCAGGGACATCTCTGATATTAACAGACATGTGCTGGGGAAAGAGACTTTCCCTGGGGATGCCATGGATTTGGCTGATGTCATCTCATCCCAGACACAGATCAATAGACTCTTCCGTGAGATTGAAACACTAGAGGCTGAAGTGACTCATTGGAAGAAGTTGTGCCAGTGTTCCACCCAGGGACCAAATAGCATCGACCCGGAAACTGTGTGGAAACTGAAGAGCCACATCAGGGAGCTGGAGCAGCGGCGGATGCGGGAGATGGACGAACATCAGCTGGAAGTGGCGGTGTTGCAAAACATCCACCAGCAGAAGCTAGCAGACCTCACTGACCGGCACCGCAAACAACTCATAGACTATCAACAACAGATGGATCGGCTCTCCAAAGAGGAGATTGGGAAACTCACTCAGATTATCCAACAAAAGGATATGGAGATTCAGGGTCTTTCTAGTAGAGTATCTGCAGCTTCTCACAGCCAGAATGGGCACGTGGAACAACTTCAGCACCAATTACAAGAGTGTGCTTTGAAAAGCGAGCAGGTCTTGGTGGTCCTAAATGAGAAGACAAGGGAGAACAGCAATCTGAAAAGGGACTACCGGAGAATGACTGATCAACTTGCTGCCAAAGCAGCAGACCTCCAGAGGATGCAAGAGGAAAATAAAAAACTGTCCACTAGAATGGAAAGCAGCGGCCAGGAGGTGTTTAGAGAAACGATTCGGAATTTGTCACACATTATTCGAGAAAAAGACCTGGAAGTGGATGCGTTAAGTCAGAAATGTCAGACTTTATTGACAATCCTGCAAACAACCAGCAATGGTCATGAGGTTGGAGGAGTTCCTATCGATCAGTTCCAGCAGCTTCTACAGGAACGGGACACATTAACACAGCGAGCAAAGATCATGGAGGAGTGGAAAGAGCAGGTGCTGACCACGGTCCAGAATATGAAGCGTGAGTCACCGCAGCTTCAGAGAGATCTGCGACAACTCCAGGCGTGGGCTTGCGCCAACAGCGAGAAGGTTTTGAAACTGCAGACCACCTCTCTTGACCAGATCCACACTTACCAAGGACATGAAATAAACTTACAACAGCTGGAGAAGGAACTGGCACAACTTCAGCTCCGCATCGGGGAGCTTTGCAATGCCAAGGACCTCCTTTTAGGGAACCTTGACGTGATTTTCCTCCGGCCCTCCAGCGACTCTGCAGAGTCAGCCGACTCTCTGAAGGCCGTGAAACCTGACCTAGTGAGTGAGTCTTCTCAGGTGCTCCCAGAGGAGGTAGAAGAGCTCAGAAAATCAGTGCAAGGAAAAGATACAATGATTCGAACCCTCCAGGAAGATCAGCAGAGACGGACTGCTTCAGGGACTGCCACGGGGGAAGGAGAAGGCAAACCACAGGAACACAGTGATTCTGATTCCGACATGGAGCAACAGAAGGAGAAACAGGCCGTTCTACAAAACTTCCTTCAGGCTCAGGAGCTCCAAATCCCAGCGAAAAGTGAGGAACTGCTTTCTTTACAGGAGAAGCTCAGGGGCCAACTGAGTGAGAATGAGCTGCTGAGGCAGGCAGTCACCAATCTGAAGGGGAGAATAGCAGATTTTGAAATGGATGTGTGTCGGCTGAAAGAGGAAAATGCGAAGATTGTGGAAACATCTAGAGGAAAGGACATGGAAAATCAGGCGTTGCAAGAGACAAATCGGCTGCTTTCAATGATGCGGAGGGAGGAGGAAACCCAGCATGCTGCGATGAAAGAGAAGGCACTGGCGTTGGAGCAACTGTTGCAAGAGAAAGAAGAGGGCGAGACCAGGGAATTGAACCAGCTCCTGGACGCCGTTCGGTCAATGCAGGAGAAAGCAGTTGTGTGTCAACAGGAGAGAGATGACGTCGTGTTGGCACTGAAGCAGAAAGAAACAGAAACCTGTGCCCTCCAGAAGGAGGTTCAGCAGTTACGTGAGAGAGAACTGCGCCTAACCCAGGAGCTGGAGAGAGGGCGGCACCTCGCTGCAGAAGCCGAAGATTCTCATCGCCAGGAAGCTTTGGCCTCAGAAGACCAAGTGGCTCAGCTAAGAGAGGAAGTGACGGTATTGCAGGGAAAACTCGTTTTGTCTTCCGCTGCCATGGAAAAGGCCGGCCACGGAGCCAGTCTGCAGGTGGAGTCGCTGCGGGAGCAGTTGCACATGGTCACCCAGCAGAAGGAGGAAGTTGCGCTCCGGCTTGCTGCCACCCAGGAAGAGGGAAGGCACTGTGATCAAAGACTAGCGAACCTCAAGCTGGAACTCACCAAATGGAGGGAAAAGGCAGACGCCCTAGACGGAAAACTGAAGTCGTTACAGAGACAATTGCATCAAACAAATGCCGACTTGGAGGTGAAGGAAGACCAAGTGCAAGAGCTCAAGAAACAGAATGAGGTCCAGCAGGAAGTACTGGAGGACATGCAGAAGAAACTGATGACCTTAGTAAGTAAGGCCGAAGGAATGGTGGACAAAACCTTCCTAAGGAGACTCTTCGTGGGATCTTTCCAGGCAGCTGACGCAGAACGGCAGGAAGCGTTGAGGTTGATGGCAAGCACGCTGGGGATCCGAGAAGACCAGCTACGGCAGCTGCGCAGTCAAGAGCCCGCGGGTGTAGCCAGCGGGGTGACTGGGGGGCCTGGATCCAAAAGCGCCCCCAACACACCTGCGAAGCCAAATCACCAAGCTGTGGCCAATCATTCTTTTTCAAGACTTTTCATCCAGTTTCTAGAAGCGGAATCTCGTTCAGCTTTTCCAGCGCCGAAACCCTCTGCTCCTGGTGTGAAGCCCCCAGGTTCAGGAGGAAGGGGAAAACTGCCTAAGAAACCAGGCACGACCAAACCACCACGACCAAACGCTACCCTGGGGTCCACACCCCGAAAAAACAATGTCAAGCCCTGCACCACAGCTGTGTCTCTTATTAACCCACCTGGACCAAAAATGGATGGATCGGAGCACCTTCTTCTAAATGCTATCTCTGATGCTTTACCCTGGTACATGCCTTATATACTGTCACCTGCCAAGAAGGTTGGAATGGCGGCCAAAGAACTCTCAAAGAAATAGGTGATTGTCAAGCCAGAGACAAGACCACGCTTTGAAGATCCCAGGTCTACCTTAACCCCAAATGTCCTTTTTCAAAATGTAAATAAACTATTTGTAGTTTTGCTTTCAGCTTAATAAACATATTATATTATGACTTAACAAAAAATGGGTCATTTAATGACTGCAGAAGTATTCGCCAAAGTGAAAACGGTGGTGACTTTTTTTTTTTTTAAGATTTTCTTCATTTTTTTGGCAGAAGTTGGGGGCACACAAGCAGGGGGAGCAGCAGAGGGAGAGAGAGAAGTAGGTTCCCTACTGAGCAAGGGTCCTGACATGTGACCTGATCCTAGGACCCCGGGATCATGACCAGAGCCAAAGGCAGACAGTCAACAGACTGAGCCACCCAGATGCCACAACAGTGGTGACTTTTTTAGGAGAGTCGACACTGCTGGGCTTGGAGGGTATGGTCAAAGGATTCTTCCAATAATGTTTGTAATGCTTTAAGGTTTTCACAAGGGTCAGGTGTCTACATATATGTGATGTAGGGAACACATCAACTTGTTTAAGTCTTTGAAATTTACCAAATATACGAGCACACACTCCTTATATGGGAAACAAGGTGCAAGTCCAAAGTACAAGGTGAATACAAGGTTAAAAAAAAAAGGCAAGTTTGCTTTTCCAAGGCAAGTCTCATTTCTGTTAGCTTATTTTTTATTTTCTATTTGTTCAAAATCATTTCCTTTTCTGTTGTCTGCAAAAGCAATCTATGGGTAACCTGATTTCTCTCAGGCCTTATGTATATTTGCCTATTTAGGAGTATTGTATTCTCTGACTTGCTTTTTTTTTTTTTCTCTCCAAATCACTCTGCCTTAAAGACCATTAGAAATGGGAATGAATTCCATCTTATTCTTTAAAAGAAAACCCAGCAGCTTATGGTTCTATCCTAAATTATGCAAGTAGCTCCTCTTGATTAGCCTTCACATGGTTTTTATCTGGAATGTCCATGGTCAACTCCCTTGTTCAGTTCTTCAAAAGCCCCTTCAAATCTTCCTTTGCCCTTCAAGGCAAATTGTTCCATTGCACCTTGGAAAGGATCCATTCAGATTTAAGGACCTCATTCCATTAATTTTCCATTCTGCTGTATCTTCAGCCTGCCAAATGCGGTAATTCCTTCCCTGCCTTCCTGTTGTCAGTGCTCCGATTCACCCACTCCTGTCTCAGACTGGTGCAGTAGGCTCCCTAACGATCTTGCTGGTTCCACTCTTGCCCTCCCTTGAATCCATTCTGCACACTGCTGTCAGGATGAACTGAAATGAAAATGTGATGTTACTTCCCTGCTGTAATTACTGGAGGGTTCCCCCACTGCCTGGAGTTTGACCTTTAAGAGACCATCCAAGCCTTTGCCTTTGTGGCCTTCCTTCCTCTTCATCGTTCACATAAAGGCCACCCTTTAGCTTCAGGTGAATTCTTGCAAGCTGCAAATAGATTATTATCCAAATAATTTCCAAGTCCATGAGCCTCATCATCGTGCCTTGACGAAGGTACAAGTGAGAAGGATTTCATTCTTCTTTTCTTCACCCGTTGGCGAAGGGAGGGATTCCAACCCTAAAGCTATGAGATGTCCGCATGCTACACAGCTGAGATCCACCATAATTTATTACCGACCTATCCTCATGGCCCAGGGAAGGAGGACACACACATCATGCAGGGCCCTGGGGGACGTTGCACCTGGGAACAGAATGGACAAGGGCTGTGGGTGCAGACTATGTAGTAACAGGAGAGTGAAGGTGAGCCCTACTTCCTGTAGGAGGGAATGATTGGCTTGCCGGATCATTGCACAGGCTGTCAGGGAACTGGAGCTTTCTACCTGGGGAGAAACTGTGCCTGGTCCCTGTGCGATGGAGGGCTTGTTGGCCAGAGGATCTGATCTGTGGGAGCAGAGTGGGAAGGGAACATGGAGTGAGGCCATTTGAGGCCCTCTGAAGTTGCCGGATGCCAAGACAACACTTCCTATCGAATCTTAGTCTCGGGCTTTCCGTCACAATGGACTCTGATATATGTACATCCGTTTCATGCTGAGACTCTTAAGGCGTAGGACAGGTGCTTCTCTAGGACGTGAAGCTGTCACGTGACAGAGAGGGAGGGAGAAGTGGTCATCAAACCCAAAACGTGATAACTTCCATTGATGTTCACGCAGTTGATCCCAGGGGAATCCCTGGGTGGCCAAGGGGTAGAAGGAAGAGCCGACGTCCTCCAGCACCATGGAATCTGGCAATGCACATGGACAGAAGCAGCCACCTCCACCTGCAGGTAGGATATGCAGACTTTGGCTTCAGCCTGTAGCAAGTAGGCCTTGGTAACTATATGGAGAGAGACACCATGTTCGTGATTTGGAAGACTAAGCATTGTAAATATGTCAGTTCTCCCCAGATTGATAGATTTAATGCCATTCCTATGAAAATCCTGTCAGCTTTGTTTGTTTTTGTAGAGATAGACAAAAATATTCTAAAATGTATGTGGAAGGACAAAGGAATTAAGAGTAGTTTCGAAAACAATTTTGAAAATAATACCAATGTGGGAACACAGTCTATGGAGTTTCGGAACTTGGTACTACTTACAATAAGGAAGACTGTGCAGTATTTGCAGAAGGACAGACACAGAGAACAGAGCAGAACAAAGAACCCAGGAATAGTCCCCACAAATATGCCCAACTGTGTTTTGGGAAAGGGCGCTAAAGCAACTCCATGGGAGAATGCTGGGTTTTGTACTGACAGAACAACCCATATCTATCCGCTTCTGTTTCAGAGAGGTGAGGTAATTTGCTGAAGGCCATTGTGTTAGGCGAATAAGGTATGGAAAAGACATAGTGTAGGCAGGTGTAGTGAAGAGCATGAGGAAAAGCCGGGGAGTAAGAACCCGCTGTGAAGCTGCAGGTAACCAGGCGTGGCTGGAGAGCCAGATGTGGGTGAGGGAAGTATAGGGGATGAGTTTAGGAAGGACTTGGGATGCTCTGCACTGAAAGACAGTGGGTCCCTGAGGGATTTTTCAGTTGGCCTGACCTCATTTAATTTGCATTGTCAGAGCATTCCAGAGGAGAGGCTGGAGGAGGAGCCAGTAGAGACAGAGTGACTCCAGAGGAGGAGGATCTTCTCTGAGAGATCACAGCAGCCAGTGCAGAGGGTTTGAAGCAGGACGTGATAAGGTCTGAGTCCTTAAGAAAGGCACAGCCCACTGGGGAAGAAGAGGCCTGCATGGGAGGGAAAATGATGTAAATGACGTAGTACAGTGCCCAACACAGATGCCAAGAGCATGCAGCCTGGAACCGCTGGTCACCCAGGCCTACGGTGCCAGGTCCCATATGCGCAGAGCAGTGCATTCAGGTCAGATGGGATCAGAGCAATAGATTCTCCCAGTTCTGCTTTGGTCAACAGAACTCAGGAGTTAGCTTCCTAAAGTCCTGCTTTATTATGACTGCTCTCTCTTCCCAAGAGGTATATGTGTGTGTTGGAACAAGGGACCAACGTTGTAGCACTGAACCAGGAGGGAAACCTTATTTTTGTCTGTGAGATTCTACCTGCCTCCAGCCCTCAAAAGAGAGTGCAGCATTTTTTGTCACCAGGCAGATGTGATTTCAAGTGCACGCCCTGCCACATCACTACGACGTTGAGAAGATCACCTCATTTCTGTGTCCTCGGTTTCCTTATATAGACAATGGGGGTTATTATGCTGTATTCTTCCTAGAGTTGCTGTAAAGATGAGATAATGCACGTGTATACGTTATCTCAGGACATAGCGTGAAGTGCAAAATGAACATTAAGCATTGTTTCTTGCCTTGTCATTTGTGACATTATTCCCAGTTTGGATAGTTGAGTTCCCATCCTGACATCAAGTTGTGAGAGCCATTTTGTTTTCTATACAGATTTCAGTGACTACAAGAGAGTCTGAATATGACCAATCAGACTTGAATTATCCTCAGTGGTCTGGAGCCTCCGATTTCCAGGAATGTTTCTAGGGTCCCCATGGGGGCACAGCCCACGTGGAACTTGCTCAGGAGCTTTCTGGGATTTGGTGGCCCTTCTCACTGTGATAATGGCCCAGCTGAATTTCCCAGCAGGGATCAGTAATCATAGCAGCCACTGATCCCACAAAGGACAGAGCTGAGCTCTTTGCCAGCATCCAGGACAAATAGGATTCTTGCTTATGATTCTTGATTTCAGTCCACCAGGGGGAGAAGGAAAAGCAAACGCCCCCTTTCCATGGAGTAGGTCATGGGTAGATATAGACCAGGGATTAGCTTCCAACTTCCCTTACCTCTAAAACTCAGCCCTTGCTTCCTTCCACCCTGTCTGCCCCCCAAATCATAACAAATGCTGACCTGCTGGGATATATGATTGGGTTGAGAAGGAGGAAAGGCAAAAAGGGGAGCAAGGATATATCCCATGTCTTCTCACATATTCACACAGTATGTTCATTCAATGTTTTCCTGAAGATTCATCACCATGCTAGGTGGTACGTACTGTCATTCCCATTCCCACTTTAATTTTCGGTGACGAAACTACAGGGGCAAAAGGGGAAGAAGTAAAGTGCCCCTGACACACAGCTACCAAGAATCATCCTTCCTATTGGTTCTTGCAGTTCTTTCAGTATTCCATTTAAACAGGTGGGGAAACAGGCTAGAGGATACTCAAGGAGCCACAGTGAAAAAGGTAGCGATGGACTTTGACCTCAGGTCTGTGGTCTTTAACCCTGGGCTACCTCCAGTATACAAACAGCATCCTTGTTACTCTGAGTGTGAACCAGCAGCATCTGCCATAACCTGAAAATTGTAAAACGTGGCTTCCTAGGACCCACTTAGATCCACTGAGTTGGGGCTGTATTGCCACACAAGCTCCGGGGGATTATGGGTACTCTGGCGTTTGAGAAGCAGGGGTCTGCATAGCTCATCCCGGCTGTGAAGGACGCTCGCTACGGGCAGAGGCAGTGTGACAGCCCATATCCCAAGCTGGCCCCAGCCATCCCTCCCCTCTCCCTGTGTATCTGACACTCTTCGCACCAAGGGGCGGAACTTGTGTCCCTTGAATCTGTACTGTTCCATGACTGGGTTTAGCCACTGGAAAGCCCCGGAAATGGTGTCCTGGGATTTCTGAGCAGTTTCCGCTTTGCGCCTCTCAGATTCCAGATGCCATGCTGTGAGAAGCTGAGGCTCCATGGAGAAGATACGGGGATGAGACGTGAGGCACCCGCTTGATGGTCCCACCTGAGCATCCACCTGACCCCAGCTGCTGGCCAGGTGAGCAAAGCATCGTGGATGTTCCATCTGAGTCGTGCCCCACAGATAACTGCATTCCCAGCTGACACCGTACAGAGCGGAAGAATTACCGAAACCTGACCCACAGGATCAGGAGAGATAGTGAAATGGTTGTTGATTTAAGCTTCGAGCATCAGTGTCTAAGTGAAAGAGAAATCGGTACCTGGACGTAGGGCGCGGAGGTCACCTAAACGTAAAACAGGTAGCAAGGGCTTTGGAACCAGGCATCAGCTGGATGTCAGAGCACCTCAAGGGGAATGTAAACGGAGGCAGGAAGGGCACAGAGACCATCGCTCTTGGAGGTGGGAGAAAATGGGACTTGAAGAATGAACTGCTAGAACCATTAGTAGAATGTGTCCTGCGGGAACCTGGAGGGGGAAAGCGTGCCCCAGGAGCCTGTCAGTCTGGTCAAGGGCATTTCCAAGTCCAATGGTGAAAGTGCCGACTACTTTTTTTTTAAGATTTGATTTATTTATTTGAGAGAGATAAAATTTTATTCACTTATTGAGAGAGATAAAGACAGTGCGAGAGGGCATGAGAGGGGAAAAGGTCAGAGGGAGAAGCAGACTCCCCACAAAACTGGGAGTCATGATGCCGGACTCAATCCCGGAACCCCGGGACCATGACCCGGCCGAAGGCAGCTGCCCAATCAACTGAGCCACCCAAGCGCCCATGCCAACTACTTTTATTAGCTCAGATTAAATTATTTTTGTTAATTGAATTGGAATAAAGTTAAAATGTAATACAATTCCTCAATTGCACTAGCAATGAGACTGAGCCGACATGTGGTTTGGATGTGTTAGCTATATTTCGGAAATACACATTTGATCTATAAATGCATAACTATTAACATTAATATCTAAAATGGTTAAGTAAATAAAATCTGAAGTTCTTAGAACAGTCATTGGCTCATATTAAGTGATCCATAAATGACAGCGATCATTATTACTACAACCAGTAGCAGTGGTGGGGGTGGTACTACTACTACTGCTACTATCATTACCACTGTTATTCACAAAGTCAGATTAAACTACCCTGACTAAGATAAAGAAGAGTAAAAATTGGGAAGAGGGAATGTCAGGTTTTAACTTCTTCCTATTCTGGAAGGAAAAAGCGAGTTACCTAGGGAGGCATCGCATGATTTCCATTTGGAACAGAGCAGGATCACAAGAAACCTAGGCTGGACAATATCACTGGGTATATCTGAGGTGGGCATTGGAACAGACAGTAAACTTTCAGCCTCTTCATGCAGACAGCCTGAATCAGAGGTGGAACTAAAGGGGACTTGAACCTTAGCTGGTCTAAGCACCTTCATCTGAGGTCACACGGGCAGACACTGGACAGAACCTGGCATGAAGCCCCATTTCCACAGCCTTCCATCTTGTGGCTCCTGTTTGGTCCCTGTCGCCATCCCTTCTATTTCTGTGGCTTTCGAGAGATCCACCAAGAGCTACTGCACTTTAGAGGCTCAGAGTAAAATTAAGAACAACTTCCTTTTTGTTTATCATTTCTGCATTATACACCACCTACTTCCCAAAAGGATTTGAGACAGCTTACAGGAACAATCATCTTAAATCACCCGCTCAGCCACTGAAAAACATGTTTTCAGAGACTCCTTAAGGGCACAAGGAAATGTTTAAAACATAACATTAAGTGAAAAAGCTAGGACATGACACTTTGTTCCCTATCATATTATTACATAATAGAAAGAGAGAGAGAGAGGAGAGAGGGAAGAAAGAGAGGGAGAGAATGAGGAAAGGGGAAAGGAAGGGAACAGAAATGGAGAGGAGAGGGAAAAATAAATTGGAAAGAAACATTAACAGTGGTTATTTCCCTTCTCAAAATGGTCTGGACAGATCTCATCATTAATAACATGGTACCCTGAGATGTTGCAACTAAAATGATTCTGAAGGATAGTAAGAAACCACTCAATCCCACTGGAAGCTCTTCCTCCACTCTAGCCCTGATGATAAGCTCTCTGGGCTCAGGCAGCCATTAATTTAAGGTAGCAATTAAGTGCAACCAAACTGCTCTTTAAATACCATAAAGGAGTCAACAGGAGAGCTTTCATGTGCCAAACAGAATGAATCCCCAAAGCTGGATGAATGCTGGGAGCCTGACCCAAAGAGAGTGGAGCTCAGAATCAAGTGTGAGCCTACCCACAGCCCTTGGAAGTGATGAAAAAGGCCCTGAACTCAAAGGGTCTGTGGGGTACCTTGTCTGTGTTTCTTGTCTCTGAAGCTCTTGGAAGTCTCCTGTGGTCCCAGGGATGCCATCAAATCTGTGAAACAAAAATTCAACTGAGTCCATTTAAACATCAAAGTGACTTTACTCGACAGTTCAGGAGACAGGCAGCATCCCCTCTAGCAAGTAGAAAGGAGCTCTGCTGAGTTGTGGGAAAGGAAAGGTTTTTAAAGGTGGAAAAAGGAAGCGGTTACCAAAGATTACCTTGTCTTAGAGGAGGTCACCTTAAGGGGAACAGAAGGAGTCAAATGGGAATGGGAACAGTATAAAGCAATGATGAGGTCCTAAGTTTTCCAAAAGTTCAAGATTCCAGGGCTGAAACGGCTTTATGTTCACTCACAACTGAGGAAACTAAGGTGCAGGATTTATCAAATTAGAATTATTCAGTGATAGAATGGTTTCCCTCCACTCACTTCGCACCTTTGTAGCCAAAGGACCACGAATAAGATTGAGTGGAGCAAAATATGCTAAAAAGCAGTGAAAATAAGTGCACCACATGTATTAATCAGGGTAAACTATCAGTTCAACATAAAATGGCTAAGCACATCAAAGACATTTTTGTTCTTTTCCCTATAACCTACTACCTTTAAAAAACTGTACTAAAGAGAAAAGGTGTGATTTAACACCTTCATGACTAGCTCAAACTTAGACTAAAGACAGCCAGGATTTTAGATTTTAATTTTCATTTTTTAAAAAAGAAACCACCAAAATTTTTCCATGTAGCAAAAAGCAAATTCATACCCTATTTGATTTCTCATGTTTCAAAATACACCATGCATTAAAACCATAAGGTATCAAATTTTCTTCACTGGGCAGATACTTCTTTTACAATGAGAAAAACATTAGTTATTTCTTTTTTTTTTTTTTAGTTATTTCTTTAAAAAATACTAAGCTATAGATATTATGTTATAAAAGAAAATGATTCCCAGGGTACCATTATAAGGATAAGACAAGTTACAAAACGATTAAGTGCAGTATTATTTTCACTGGTTTAAAAACTGCACTGGAAAAGAAGTAGAGGAAATATTAAAATACTAATGCGGGCTGCATTGACTAAAGTGATGAAGTGACTTGCTAAAGTCTTATGGCCAATGGGAGGAAAACACAGAACCTACTTTACAGCTCACACTTTTCTCTCCCCACTGACATAAAAGTTGTGAACTTTCAGAGGGTCAGAACTATCCCTGCTAGCGTTAAGTGCAGCTCACCAGGAAGAAATCAGGGAAAGGCAAAACCCACTGAATGTAGCTGAAAATGTCAATTAAAATAAGAGGAAAAAAGAAGTAAGAGCCAATGCATAGTTTTGAAACTGCTATGTTTGTTTGTTTGTTTGTTTTTAATGATGAAAAATGCTCTTTCATTTGGCTCTACTAGGTAACGTTCAATTTAATAAAAACTGACTGTGTTCCTAGGGCCTGTAATGGGCCCAGACAGGTGCTTATTCACAGGGACCTGAAACTTCAGAGGGGGAAAGAGATTAAGGACTTACATTATTATAAAAGAGGCAGGCATGAGATGTGCCCATATGTTCTTAAACCAAGTGCTACGGAAACATCCAGGAGGAAGATGAGTGAGTCATTAATTCTTCTTCCTATAGAAAAAGCTCCCTAAAGGGAGGGCTTTCTTTCTCTTGTGTGTGTGTGTGTGTGTGTGTGTGTGTGTGTGTGTCTGTGTGTGTGTGTGTGTGTGTGTGTGTGTGTGTGTTTTCCCACAAGGCAGGGGTAAAGAAAACTGGTTGTCTAGATGGCCTGTCTGGGAAAACATAAAATCCAGACCCAGAAACCCACAGACTGCCACACACCTATCTCTTAGAGGCTACATGACCTCAAGCAAATCCCTTTTTCTGGTGGCCACCCACGGAGCATCTGTGGCCCTGACCACCACACTCAAAATTTCCAGGGAAGCGTAGGGTGAAGGACAGGAGGGAGTGTTTCCCTCCAGAAAAATAATTTGCCATCTGTCCCTCAGAATAAGACTGTAGGACCTTCCATTTTGAAAATCTGCGAATACGCTCTAAGAGACACCGATATCAAAAGGAAAAATAACTACACAGTATAGAGTACAACTTAGTTTTAACTGTTGCCTGAATTTCATTAACTCAAAGGAAGAATGACTTTGCTATCCACATTCCAGCAAGTTTTAGCTAAAGTGAATGTCTGATTATAAAAACAAAACGAAAAGCTGTTCTTTGTGTTCATTATAATTTAGTACTTGTCTGCTCTATTAAATACAATTTCAGTCTTTATTATTCTAATCAAAAACATCAAGTAGAGATTAAGGAAAATACAGAACTATTGAAAACATAAAAATAAGGAGCTAGTTTCACTGATAAACTGTGTGCGAAAGAAAGAAACCAAGTGAAAGGTGAGGTGAGAAATTCATTATGAAAATCATAAACATTCACTGCAGTATCATTAATTTACAACCAAGACAGTTAAGGAAACATGATATTGGAAAGCTCTATTGTGTTGTGTTTCAAAAATTAAGGATTAAATTAGAAAGTCTAACAAAATTCAGGGAAATGAACAAATGTATTATTTCAGGGACAGAAAAAAAAAATCCCGGCTCCATCAGAGTTAAAATATAACACACAAAATGAAAACAAGATAGCCTATTTAGGGAAAAGAAAGGTATGAACAAATCGGTAAAGTTGAAAAAATTTTCCCAAAGTAATTTGAAGAGTTCTTGCTGGCTTCCCTCTCCTGTCTCACTTCCCAATACACTATATCTCTTTGGAAAAAATGACTGTTATTATAACAATTATTAGGGACCTAGGAATTGCATTTCATTTCCTGCCACTTAAAATCAAGGGAAAAAGGATTTTAAACACAAGGAGGTGTGCTAATCCCCACACAGACATGAGGGCACACACCCTTCCACTTCACTGAAACACGATCTTCCCTCTAGTAAGTAAGGATGCCACAGAGAAAAGAGGCGCTCACAGAAATGGGATCCTCACACAAATCTCAACGCTCATTCTGTGTTTATAAAATCCTCACCCTGAAGGGAACAAGAAAAACCTAAACCCACACAAATAGTCTATTTCAATTTAATTTTATTATGAAAACAACAGGATATGGCAGCAGGGTACCTGATAAACTCAATTAGCAGGAGGATGAAATGAAGTGATGACCTGCCATGATGACCTCGGGGGTCAAAAGGTGCAGTTTTGCATCCGGCCACACAGAGAGATTGCCACCACAACCACTGCCGCCACCCGCTGCAAGGTGCTAGGCATTATGCTAGCAGACAATGGGTTCCTCCTTACAACACACAAAGCCCCAAGTTGTGTCTTATTTCACTCTGCATATAATTGCTTCCCCATCAACAGAGACAAAAATAAATTCTACCAAAAACTAAAGCACTCACTGACCAATCACAGCAACGCGATAACAACCACGACTGTCTTTTAAGTCCAGAATGACACCATGCCATCGTTTTCCGGAGCACCTAAGAGGCACCGCCATCCAGAGCTCTATTTGTGTGCTCTCAATCAATCGTCCTCTGCTACTGAAATGGATAACGTGGGCAGAGCTTTTGAACCTCTTCACAAAATGACAGTTCACTGCCTTTTTAAATTCCTTAGGGTTCCCTGATGGAGGAGGTGATGGTAAACACTTCGGGCAAGTCTTACCTATACCACATTGGTGAGTATTCTGTCCCTCAGATGCGTGTGTTAGCTACCAAGAATCATGTTATGAAGCTTTGAAGGCTGTCTTTTTTAATACTCTGAGGCATGGATTCTGTAAGCTAGCAGTTAGCCAAGGGGATGACAGCTGATTAGGTCTGTGTCCCCTGAGGTTTGCAGAGGTGTCCACAGGCACACACATATACACACACACTCACTCACAACCCCCTACTGTAAGTAATTACAGACACAAGTTTGGATACTCAAGGACGTGCCTTGAGATTTCATATCGGACAGTCAGAAACACAGCAATGAATACTCACAACTCTGTCTGCATGCCTGTTTTGTAGGCTAGAACCATGCTTCCCAATAAAATTAACTTTTCACCATCTGCACCTCCTGCTGTAGCAAATTCGCCAAGCTCCCCATGTTGATCTTCTTTCCAATGTTTGGTAGCTAGAGGGGGTTTCTTTTTCATTACAACTTACCTCCCAAGCTACTTCATTTGCTTCCTCCTGTGTCAGGAGGCATTCTAGAACTGGGAGCATGTAAGATTCATAAGTAACTTGCAACTTACTTGGCTTTCTGAATTCATAGACAGTAGTCTGAGATGTAGAGATCATTCAGAATATAAGCAGGGTCGTTTTCCTGAAAAATTTTGTGAACATCCAGTAGAAACTTTAAAACCGAACTTTTTCTGCAATTCACAGACACTGCCCCAGGCCTACTTCATAAAAAAAACCCCAAAAGGTGGTGGGTAGAGCCAGAAATCAAGCAATGTGTTTCAACAAGCATTCCAGGGGATTCTGATACATACAAGAGTTGGAGAACCACAATGTTAAACAAACTTAATAGGAAAACATTAAATCTGGATTGCCTTACATACTTATTCTTTTTATGAAACACTTTGGCAAAGTTAATCACGCCACAGATACTAAGAATTCAAAGACATATTTTCATTCTCTCCCCAAGTAAAACAAAACAAAACAAAACAAAAAGAAAACTAGAAACTGGATGTTAGCTTTATTTCCTACAAAAAGGAATCCCTAAAACTACAAAGTGATCACAAAAAAATTTCCTTAGAGAAGAAAAACAAAATGAACCACAGAAAACCAGCAGGTCAGAATTGATGTCTTTCAAACCAGAGACTCAATCAGTTTTCTATCATACACTGTCTGATACCTCCATTCCTACAGGGAACTGCAACCTACAACACTTTGAAAATTCAATGAACTAGCATACTAAACAGCACCTGGGAAACTATAGTTATGCAAATATCTGTGGTCCCGGGAATAAATAAATTAATTGGTCAAATAAAAATAATTCTACATGGTGCGCCTGGGTGGCTCAGTGGGTTAAGCCTCTGCCTTCGGCTCAGGTCATGATCTCAGGGTCCTGGGATCAAGTTCCACATCGGGCTCTCTGTTCGGGAGGGAGCCTGCTTCCTCCTCTCTCTCTCGCTCTCTGCCTGTTTGTGATCTCTCTGTCAAATAAATTTTAAAAACCTTTTAAAAAATAATTCTGCATGGCAGAATAAAAGTGACCTTTATGTTGTTTTGTTCCCTAACTTCTTATAAGCATGTATTACCACCTTCACAAACAAAATAAAGGAGAACTAGGAGTATTTGGAATGATACAGGAAAATACCCTGCAAATACATCAGTTATTTTAAAATTTTACCAATGCCCTGATAAACTCTCTCCTTTGTGTGATAAAAATTGACAAGAGGCTTGGGTAGTACCAGATAAACAGTTCCAGCCTTCATGCTTATTAAAGTTTGAAATTCAAAGTGAATACATGGGTATTAACCTGGTTACAAAGGGGTGTTACTATGGTAGCTGCTTCCTATCCACCTGGGTAAGTGTCCCATTTCCCTCCAAGTAAGACCTTCTGAGCAAGGAGCCCAATGTGGGGCTCAATCCCAGGACCTCAGAATCATGACCTAAGCCAAAGGCAGATGCTTAACCAACAGAGCAACCCAGGCACCCCAAGACAACAGAATGGTTTGGTTTTGACTGAAGGTCATTTTAAGCTGAATCTTCATTTCTTGAAACCTGGAATAATCTGGCAGACTTATGATATGGAACAACTTTTAGTTCTAGAAAAGAATGAAGTGTATAAACTTTCTACCCTACATAGAAAATTTCACCTCTTCTCAGAAAGCAGGCATCAGGTTTATTTTCTCCCTGACTAACCACCAACTACTCGATAGGTTTTAAGATCCAACACAGGTTGATAAAATTGGCATCCTACACCACCTTTAATTTCCTGTCCCACGCAAAAGCAACTTCATCTTAAAATGTACGGCGAATGCTCTTAATATAAAGTTTTAAGTAAGATTTTTTTGGTTTCTTTTTTTTTTTAACATACCCCTTCTACCAGTTTCCTCTCTCAACCAAAGGATCATTTAAATAGTTTTTCTAAAATGAGAAAGGGAGGAAAAGAGAGCATTATCGAATCCTATTGAAAAATTAAAATCTCACTTGTTTACCTTATGATTTCAACTATTACTGATTTCTTTTTTTTTTATAGATTTTATTTATTTATTTGACAGATCACAAGCAGGCAGAGAGGCAGGCAGAGAGAGAGGAGGAAGCAGGCTCCCTGCTGAGCAGAGAGCCTGACTTGGGGCTCCATCCCAGGACCCTGGGATCATGAACCGAGCCGAAGGCAGAGGCTTTAACCCACTGAGCTACCCAGGCGCCCCCAACTGTTACTGATTTCTGACTAACACTGCAGTTTTCTTGCATCGTCTTTACTGACAATTCTTCTTTGACACGACAATCACTGCATAGAACTGAAATTAAAGCTAAATAAATGAAGTGAATGAGTCAAGACTTCAGTTAAACAGAATTACTCCAGATTACTCAACAGAACATACTCCATGTACAACTTCCAACTTATAGGTATATGAACACAAGAGAACTTACACCATGGACAGCATAACCCCTCCATCGGTACCCAACATGTTCTGTACCCATTCTTAAACTGCCTTTAGACTCCAGGTTACATGCACACCCATCTAATTCCTTAAAATGGATTTTGCACATGACTTATCTCTGCTTCCTTAGCAGACTTTTAAGACTTTCTCAGCTGCTTAAATAACCAAATGAACAACCAAAAAGGATTAGGAATCATCAGAGTTCTTGTTCAGGTAAATGTGCTTATGCTCTGAAGCTCCAAACCACTCCAGGAAGTACTTTCAATGCACTGCCTACAGGGGCGCCTGGGTGGCTCAGTGGGTTAAATCCACTGCCTTAGGCACAGGTCACGATCTCAGGGTCCTGGGATCCAGCTCTGCATCAGGCTCTCTGCTCAGCAGGGAACCTGCTTCCCCACCCCCTCCTCCACCTCCCTCTCTGCCTACCTATGATCTCTCTCTCTCTGTCAAATAAATCAATAAAATCTTTGAAAAAAAAATGCACTGCCTACAACGTCCAAGACTCAAGGTCTGTGTTTAATTTCCAGCACATGGTTAGAAAAGCAAAATGAGAAAAACAGGTATATTACTTTTAAGGACACAGTTCATAAAGACAGCTTTCTCCTAAACTAGTACATTACACACACAGGATTTAAGCCCTAATATGAAAGCTTATTTATAACATAAAACTTTTAAACAGATGGAACAGTTTTTAGGGGGATTCCAACTGAAACTCATCTTCATCTATTCTATACATATTTACTAAACCCCTGTCAGTGCCAGGCACTGGACTACATTGTTAAGAAAAATAAGGATGTGAAAAGAAAGGTCCTGCCCTCAGGGGGCACCTGCCTGGCTCAAGTCAGTGAAGGGTCAGAAAGCCTCACATAACCAAACCGGTCAAACCTCAACACCAAAGACAACCAAATGTTCCATATGACT
>RCUC01169610.1:0-83712 GCA_003697995.1 Taxidea taxus jeffersonii
TCTGAGTGGGGGCAGGTCTGTTCCCCAACCCTGGCCTCGGCTTCCCTGCTAGTGCAGTAGGGACTGAAATTCCCGCCCTGCCGGCCTCTCTGCAGACATTGACGAGTGTGGCACAGAGCGAGCCAGCTGTGGAGCCAACCAGTTCTGTGTGAACACGGAGGGCTCCTATGAGTGCCGAGGTAAGTGCCAGTCCCAGAGGGGAGGGTGGTGGGGAAGGTAGGAGGAGCTGCTCCATGCCTTTCCCCCCAATTTCTTCTGGAGCGGGGCTTCCCCCTCCATAATCCACCCTGGGCCTAAGGGCAGCTCTCACTCATCTGTCCTTTTGTTTCTCCAGACTGTGCCAATGCCTGCCTGGGCTGCATGGGGGCGGGCCCGGGCCGCTGTAAGAAGTGTAGCCCTGGCTACCAGCAGGTGGGCTCCAAGTGTCTTGGTGAGTCTCCTGCTACTGGGGCACAGACCCCGTGGAGTGCCTTGTCCACCATAAATTGAAAACGGCTGGGGGGATATGGACAGGGCAGGGAAAGGAAGGGTGGAATGTTGTTTGGGCAAGGGCAGAGGGGAGTGTCTGGATGTGAGTGAGATGGGGTCAGGGCTGCTGTATGTGGGACTCTGGCAGTGGGGGCCTAACCCCGGCTCACCCTCCCTTAAGACGTGGACGAATGTGAGACAGAGGTGTGTCCAGGAGAGAACCAGCAGTGCGAGAACACCGAGGGAAGCTATCGCTGTGTCTGTGCCGAGGGCTACAAACAGATCGAGGGCATCTGTGTGAAAGAGCAGATCCCAGGTGAGCCTCCTGGTGGCCCCCAGAAACCTGAGGAGGGGAGGTGCTCATCCAGGGGGAGGACAGGCAATACCCATCTCCAGGCACCCACAGGCCCTGCCCCATGCCCCTGGACACTGCCCGCATGAGGCTGCACTGAGACTTAAACCCTACATCTTATCTCCAGGCTGACTTCTAGCCACCTCACACCTCCCAGGGTAGAAGGAAATCACACTTGGTGTCAAATCACTCTGCCTTCATTCTCATCTGTCCAGTGGGACCAGTTCTTACCTGGGGCTGCTGAGAGCTGTTGCAGGCTGTAGGTGTGATGAGATGAAGGACAGTCACACTGATGACAATAGGGACCACTTGCACAACTCTGGCCGTGTGTCAGATGCTGTCCCGAGCATGTGGCATGTATTAATTTCTTTTGCTTCTAAAACAAATCCAGTGCTGTTGGTATTACTCTCATCCCCATTTTACACAGTGGAAACTAGGATGCAGAGAGATGAAATAACTTGCCCAGGGCCACGTGACAAGCAGTGGGAGTTAAAACCAGGCAGTCCGGCTCTGGAGCTAGGCTAGAACACACTCTGTGTCCCGATGTGTCCATCACATGGCCTTGGGCAAACTTCTTTACCTCTCTGAGCCTTAGTCTCCCACTCAGTGGACACTCAGGGACAACGACTGCCCCATCGGAGTTGTTCTTAGTGGCAAATGACATCATTTGGCAGGCAGGCAGGCATGCAGCAGCAGTAATGAGGTGTGGGGGAGCTCCAGGAACAGGGGAGGAGTAACAGGTGCATCTCTTGTTCTTCAGAGTCAGCAGGCTTCTTCTCAGAGATGACAGAGGATGAGCTAGTGGTGCTGCAGCAGATGTTCTTCGGGGTCATCATCTGTGCGCTGGCTACACTGGCCGCCAAGGGCGACTTAGTCTTCACTGCCATTTTCATCGGGGCTGTGGCAGCCATGACCGGCTACTGGTTGTCAGAGCGCAGTGACCGCGTGCTGGAGGGCTTCATCAAGGGCAGATAATCTCTGTCACACCTGCAGGATCTCCTCCCATCCAGGCTGTCCCCAGAGGTCAGCCTCTCTCCTGCCTGGACACTTGAGGCAGCTTGCTTTGAGGGGGGTAAGCACCCTCTATCCACCAGGCCTGGGCGGGTGAGGCCCTTGGGGTGAAAAAGTAGCTCTGAATATAGATGCCATGAGATCTTGCCCTGGGGGGAGCTGAGCAGGCTTCACAATGTGTGTGAATTTTTAAAAAGTATCTCCTTGTGGTGACTGCTAATGGGCTTTGGCCCCCACTCAGGATGAGGGGGGTTCTCTGCAGGGGTGGACCCATCACAGCCCCCTCCTGCCAGCTGCATGCTGCCAGCTCCTGTTCTGTACTCACGCCCCTGCCCCTCAGCCACTGATTATTTATTCATCTCAGGAAATAAAGGTCTTGTAAAGTAGAGAAGCTTCAGTCTCATGACCTGCCTCCTACTCGCCATGGGTTGGCCTGAGCTACTGAGAGCCCCCAGCCCTTGGGAAAATATTCTAAAACCCTAGGAAATTGAGGGTTACCCTGACAGAGTAGCAGTAGAGGGAGGATCAAGAGGCTTCGCCCTAAGTAGTGTTAGGAGTCAGAGGAATGGAGGAACCAGGCTTTGGAGTGGAATTTCCTGGGTTCAGTGCTATTATTTGCCAAAAGACGCTGGGCAAATGACTTTTTTTCTGAAATTCACTCTTCCCATCTGTAAAATGGGCATGATAGTGCTTTCCACTCAGGCTTAATATTAGAAGTAAGATGATGGATATGAAGAGCTGAAGACAGTGCACAACAGACAAGAGGTGCTACAAAATATTGGTAGCCATTACTCCAAAAGCCTCTGTTGGAAGGGTCAAGTGCCCTTTCCTTTTTAAGTCCTCCCCTCCCCAACATACACAGGACTTGGGACTGCTGCGGGGCGGGGACTGCTACCTCTTCTCTGAACAGGATCCTGGCATGGCCAGAGGGAGGTATAAGCCAACTCCTAAGGGTTTATTTCTTTGGCACAAAGAGGACAGTCTGGACAAGCAAGCCTCATCTCTCCACACTGGGGAGTCTGGAGGGGTGTCTGGGGGTAACTGGATCCCATATCCCACACCCGGATCCATACATGTCCACCCTGTATTCCGCGTAAGTCACAGCCTTTGTGCAAAATACCCGCTGGAAAAAAAAAAAATTAAAAAACAAACCAAAAAAACAGGGGTAGGTTCATGCCGGGCTGTTTTCAGGTGACTGTCAGGTGGAAGCCCGGGAATGCCAGTTTTTCAAATGTACCGCTGTCCCATGGGCCATGCCCTATGGCCATCGAGGGTGGGGCCCTGGTCCTGCATTCCTCGACCCCTCAGAGCTCAATGGTGTCACTGGAGGCGCTGCGGGAGTCCCCGGGCTTGCTGCGAGGCTGGACCTCACTCTGAGGTTCCCCGGGCTGGGCCGGGGGTGGGGCGGGGGCTGGGGCAGGCAGTAACTGCACCGTGCTGGGCAGCTCATCCAGGGGCAGACTGTCCACCGATGACAGTCCGTGACGCCACGGGTTCCAGCTGATCTTGAGCGAGCCCCGGGAAAAGCTGTCCATGGAGCTGCGAGAAGGCGCCCCGTCAGGGTCATCTGCGACGTGGGGTGGGACCGGGCCGCGCACGCGCACGTCGCTGAGAGACCGGCAGCGGCCTCGCAGGAGAGAAGAGCCAGCGCCGTCGAGCTCAGCGTCGGGGTGGCTGCCCCGCCGCGGCCGCAGCTCGCCCCCAGGCGGCGAGGAGGCCAGGCCGCGCAGGCCACAGCGCCGGAAGACGCTGTCTCGCACCAGGTGCTCTCGGAAGAGCGCGGCGTCGATGCTGCGGCTCAGGTTGATGGGCGATGGCGGCCGCAGGTCCAGCTCGCTCATCGACGGCGCCGGCCCCACGCTGTTGCGGGACAGTCCCGGGCCACCTTGGGGGCCGCGGCCCAAAGACGCAGCTGAGCCCCAGGCGCCTGAACTGGGCGTGGCAAGCGGCCCGCCCTCCGCCGGGTTGCGGATGAGACTCTTGCTGATGTCCAAGCTGCCTGCGCCGACGCCGACGCCACTGGGCCCTGCATAGCAGTTGTTAGGTCGCTCAGGAACCTCGCTCTTGCCTGAGGGCGTGGGGCATGCCAGGCGTAGCAACTTAGCCCAGCAAGCGTGCTCCGTGGGCGGCCGGGGCCGTGCGGCGGCCACAGCAGCCAGCGCCAGGGCCAGGGCCAAGGTCAGCTCCAGCAGGCGCAGCCAGAAGTGGACACCCCACCAGGCCCACGAAAAGCGACCCACCCGGCCTGGGCCCGGGTATAGCCAGAGCGCGGCCGCCAGCTGCAAGCCACTAGCCAGCAGCCCCAGCGCGCCCGCCACGGCCAGCAGCCGCGGGCCCGGGCTGGCATCCCAGCCCCGAGGCCCGTCCAGCAGGCGGCGACGGCAAAGGCAGAGCGTGCCCAGAGACACGGTCGCGCCCCAGGCGCACGACAAGCCCTGAGCCAGGAGGTTGAGCGCAGGCCGCACCGACAGCAAGTCAGTAGTCAGCAACCCCACACCGTGCACCAACGCCAGCGCTCCCAGCAGGAGCGGGTTCTGCAGCTGCTGGGGCAGCCCCACGCCTAGCCCGAGCAGGGTCAGCGCCGCCAGCGCAGTGAGCAGCAAAGGGAAGGGCAGGTTGTAGAGTACCAGGCCAGCGCGTAAGCCCAGCCGTGCCTGAGAGCCGTAAGGGTCGGCCAGCATGTAGGCGGATCGAAGCCCAGATGCTACGAGCACCAGCACCGCCGCCACTAGAGCCAGCCGGGGCCCCGCAGGGGCGGCTGCCAGGGAGGCCAGTGCCAACAATGCGGGCAATAGGAAGAGCACCCCCACCCCATAGACGTGCAGTTCCCAGGAAAAGCTCAGCACCCGCCGGAGGGGACCCCAGCGCAGAGGAGGTGCGGTGGCATTGGCTGGGGGGCTGGTGGCTGGGGCTGATGGTACGGAGCTGGCTGAGGGCTCCGGAGGGAGTGGCTGGCCCAGGGCGCGCTGCGTGGTGACCCGAATGAGGCCCCGGCGTGACGTTGAGGGGGCCTGGACTGGGGGTGCTGGGGGATGGCTTTGGGGGCGCCCCGGCCACTCCTCGGCTTCATCTGCAATAACAATATCAAAATAGCCCTTTGAAAACTGCTTTTGATTTTCCTCATTCTCTAGTGTGGTGGGCAAGTTATTTAACTTTTCTAAGCACATCTATAAAATGGGGATGGTAATAGCATCTACCTCACTGAGTGTGGGCAGGATTAAGGGCTTAGCATAGTGCCCAACACCTAATAATGTTAAATGATGTGACCTATTGCTTTCACTAATAAAATACTAGCAGTTCTCAGCATTGGCTGCCCATTAGAATCACCTGGAGACCAAGTGAATCAGATTTCCTTATGATGGGGCCTGGGTATTGGGATTTTTAAAAATTTCCACTGATTTGCAGGAGTTAGAGAAACTGCACTAAATACATCCAAGTCACATTTAAGAATATTCTAGCCCCCAAAGGACAAATGACTTGTCCCAGAGTACCCAATGAGCATTAGTTTATTATCCTGAGTTTTTTGAAGGAGGTCCTGGTCAGTTCCTTTGAGCAGGTGTTTGTGCCCATTCACTCCTCCCAGATACCTCACATAGGTTTTTAGTTATTAGACAGAGTACCCACTCTCCCCCAGAGCCCTAGCCATACCCTCACCTGGCTGCAGGGCCCCCACAGGGCTCTCTGTTCGATTTGTAGCTGGGCCGGGGTCCAAGGGGCCAGGGATGAGGGACTTGGGGGTACCTGGGGTTTCCAATGCTCCTCTCACCCGCTGGGGGGAGATGGGGTCTGCTCCATTCATTGCCGCTATCTCTGAAATAACAAAAGCAGTTATCACTTTGTCTGACCTTCCAGTGGTCCCCGAAGCCTGATCCCTCAAATGGGAGGCACAATCACCCTCATTTGGCAGAATGAGGAAAATGGTACCCAGAGGGACCAGAGGTCACACAGAAACTGGGCCATCCAGCTACCCTGGAACACTGCCCCCTCCCAGCACTGCTCAGCACCCTCAGTTTGATACCCACCTGGCTTAGGCTGCCCATCAGGAGTCTCTGTGGTAGGGGGACCTGAGGGCTGGGGTCTTGGTGAGCCCCTAACATCAGGAAGATCAGCCTGTTTGGGGGAGGGACTTGAAAGACTGACTTCCCAGGTCTCTTCACCTCCAGTCTTCTTGGGGAGCTCCACTGGCAGCTCCTCAGCAGGAGGAAGGCTTTTGGCCAAGACCAGGTCTGGCTGGGACCCAGGCTCCTGAGAGGACACCACCTCAGCTGGGGATACCAAGTCAACATAAGGGAGTTCAGGATCCTGTTGGGTGAAGAGGGGCCCTCGAGCTGCCTCCTGGAAGTCCTCCCCTCCTCCCTGTTCTTCTTGCACTGGCCTCCTTGTAGTGCCCAAGTGGGGAGCAAGAGTGTGCGGAGGGCCCTGGTGGTCTAGGGGGGACATCTTTGAGATGCTGATCTTGGCTTTGTCCACCAGACCCTCATCTCTAGGTGGTCGTTGCTCCACTTGGCCTCCAGGCTCCTCTGGTCCTGGGGAGGGAAGAACTGTGGCTATCCCCAGTTGGAGTCTGGGAGTTATGGGGATGAAAGTGAGATGGGGGAGGCCAACTGGATGGGCAGCTGGTGCTTCTTGCTCTATAGGCTCCTGTGAGTCAGGCAGTCCTGTCCAGCCATGAGAACTTGACCCTCGAGCCATCTGGAGGTCATCAGTTACTGGGAGTCCTTCTCTCTGAGCCCTGTGGGATGCTTTAGGTCCATGCAGGGCTGGGCCGAGGGGAGAGTCTGCTGGCTTCTCGGGTACTTCCTCAGCAGGGGCATGGGGAACATTGGAGTTCCAGGGGCTCTCATCTCTGGACTTTTCCCAGAGGAAGTCAAGGGCCTGGGGCTCTGTGCCTGCAGGGCCCTGGGGGTGGTTTCCTGGGATCAGATGTGGTTCCGAGTCCTCAAGTGGCTTGGGAAGGCCCCGGCCCAGCGCAGGGCCAGCCCCCAGGGACAGCAGCAGCAACAGAAGCAGGGGGCCAAATCCATGGCCCCATGGGCTGGGAGCCATGGTCCACTCTGATGCCTGGGCCTAGAACACTCAACTTCCAGTCCTCCCTGGATGAGCCTAAAAAAAGAAGGGGGATGACATGTGAACACTGGGAGTGCCCATAGCTGCCCCAAGAAGGATGGTGGGAAAGAAAGAAGAGAGACACGGAGAAGCTCCCCCTTTCCCAGCCCCTTCCTGTTTAACCTCTTCATGCTGCCCAGAGTGACCTTTTAAAACTTGCCCTACTTCAAAACCTTCAATAGCTCCCCACTACCCTCAGGAAAGAATATAAGTTCCTCTCCTAGCCTTCCAAGGCCACAGCAGGATGCTTACCTATCCCACTGAACTCTTCAGTGCCCCAGTCTTTTGCTCCTGCTATTTAAGCCTGGAATGCCCTCTCCTCCTTCACTTGCTGAAATCCTATTTCTTTCAAAGACTTTATTTTATTATTTATTTGACAGAGAGAGAGCGTGCAAGAGAGCTCAGGCAGAGGGGTGGAGCAGAGGGAGAGGGAGAAGCAGACTCCCTGATGAGCAGGAACCAAAATGTGGGGTTTGATCGCAGGACCCTGCATCACGACCTGAGCTGAAGACAGACACTTAACCGACTGAACCACCCAGACGCTCTACGAAATCTAATTATTCTCGAAGGGCTGGCTCAAATACCAGAGAGGTGGAGAGGGAGAGGGAGAGAGGGATCTGGGTTTGAATCCCAGCTTTACCATTTCCTGGGTGACTTCCTTCACCTCTCCAAATTGTGGTTTTTCTTTCAGTAAAATGGGTTCTTAAATCAAGGGAGCTCTTACAAGACTCACCTAACAAAACACATTATAGGCCAGGCCCATAAGAGGAGTTTAATAAGCATTAGCACCCTTTTACTTTTCCCTTTGTCCAGAAAGCTCTTTCCCCCCCCCCCCAGCCACCTTAACTACATCAACAAATAATTTGAACACAAAGTATGTGGTAGGCCCGGGGGATTAAAAGCAGTGAACAGATTGACAAGATACCTGCCCTCACGAAGCTGGCATTTTGGGGTAAGAGACAGACAATGAATAGTTTTAAATAAGGTAAGCTATGAAGAAAATAAAACAGGTTAAGAGATAGGCAGATGGGGGGCTACTTTACACAGTGGGTAGCAGGAGACCTCTGAGGTAACATTTAAGCTAGATGCTGAATGAAAAGAAGGTGCCAACCATTTGAAGATATGGGAGAAAGTATTTGGCAAGGGAAGAGAAAGAGCTAAGGCCCTGATGCAGAATGAACGAGTGAACTCAAGAAATGAAAAGGCTAGTGTGGCTGGAGTATAGCAAATGAAGGAGGACGTAACAGAGGGAGATAAATCCCGGAAGGTAGGGCTAGATCACAAGGGGCCTTGTAAACCAGAGTGAGGCACCTAGATATCCTAAATATCACAGGAAGCCAATACAAGCAACAAGCCCGGTGTTTTAAAAGGGGGGAGAGGGGCGCCTGGGTGGCTTAGCCGGTTAAGCCCATCTGACTCTTGGCTTTGGCTCAGGTCATGATCACAGGGCATGAGATCGAGCACCACGTTGGGACCCGTCCTGACAGTAGAACCTGCTTGAGATTCTTTCCCTCTCTCTCTGCCCCACTGGTGCACACTCACTCTCACCTCCAAATAAAATAAATAAGTAAAATTTGTAAAAGGGGGAGAGAGGCCAGTCTAAAAATCCAGGTGAGATATGATGGTGGCTCTTTTCAGCATAGACATTTCTTTCCCTGACACCCCCTCTACCCTTTCCCATCATCCTGGTCACAGAATGTAATCTCCTGCCTCCTCCCTGGGCCTGGGGCATCTCAGGGGCTGCAGCAGCATATTTATTTCTTGTCTTCAGCCCTCTTCATATGCCTGGCCCTGCGTAGATATCCCCTAAAGATTCCTCTTCCTGAGAGCCCCTAGTTAAGCCGGGGAGGCAGGAAGGGACCCAGTGGCCAGGAGACAGGGGGCAGGAGCACATCAACTGTGAGAGAGGAGAGGCCTGGGTGTGTTTAGGGGCAGAGGCCCTGCTCCCTTCCTCTCTGGGAAGCAAGTGTGCCCAGAGTTCCCTGGCTCCTCATCCTTAGTGCCTCACCTACAACTTGAAAAGCCACTGAAAACTCCAGGGGCTCTCTCCCAGAAATGCCCAGGTTGATCCAAGGTTGTGGACAATTTCAGGGGGTTCAAAATCCCTTAAACCCATCCCCCAAACTGAGTTTAGATTCTGCCTTGAAGTCTTGTTAGTTTCATTTCTCAAACATTGGCTGAACCCCATGCCCTATGCCTAGCCCAAACTAGGTGCTGGGGATCTACAGAGAAGCCCCAACTGGTGTCAGGAGTTGGGGCCAGCCGAGGAGGAAGGCCTGAAGAGCCACTAACACATGTCCTGGTTAAGAACAGTGCTCCTGTGTTGAGCACTCACCCAGTGAGGCTCCTGTGCTAAGATTAGCTGCATGTCCTCCATCTCGTCCAACCCTCTCAACACAAGCACATGAAAGTATAACCATTTCAGAGGGGAAGAAAGGGAGGTTCAGAGGGGTTTAGCAAATCACCCAAGGTCACACAGCCAGCGAATGACCACACCAGGGTTTGTGAAACCCGCAACGGCTCATTTTGAACATGGGGGTCCAAAAGCTTTTCAGAGGAGACACTAGAGTTAGGCCTTCAATGATAAGCATATGCTATCTGCTCACCAGCCGCAATTCAAACGAGATTTAGGCATCTGTGGACAAGGAGGGGGCTGCCCAGACCTAGGTTCCTGCTACAGGAGACATTTTTTTGAGATTTTTGTGGGGTGAGGGATAGGGGGTATCTCCTATGCCCTAGGGACTGGGGAGAGGCCGGCCTGGGGGCAGGGCGAGGGCCACCGCAGGGCAGCCTCGGGAGCTGGTCCAGCTCGGGTTACCTCTCCTCCTCCGGCTCCTCTCCCCTGGCTCCGCGCCTTCCCGCAGTGTCCCGGGTGGGGGTGGGCGATGGTGCAGGCTCTGCCGCTCGTGCCCAGAAAGGGGGCTTCAGGCCACGCTCCCTGTCGGGGCCCTGCCATCGCCCCCTCCCTGGGCCAGCTCCTCACCTGGGCGCCGCGCCGGCAGCCCCCGCGTTCACCTTGCGCGCGTCCCTGCAGCCTCTTGCCGCGCCGCATCCTCCGAGATGCTCAGACTTGGCTAACAGAGCCCGGCGCTGCCGATCGCGGAGCCCGCCCACAGGAACGCCATCCCCACTTAACCCTTTCCCCTTAGGGGGGAATAATTGTCTCAGTCCGACCTCCCCTCTCTCAGAGATTCTCAGGGCTAAGAGGAGGATCGAGGTACCTCCGAGGAATTTGGAAATCCCTTCCGCAGCATCCCTGAATAAGGGTCAGCCAATACTAGTTTGCTCACCCCATGGGACGTGGAGCTCACTTCCTTTATACCCATATACCTATATTCTTACAGGGATACATACATACTTACATACCTATGGGTAAATCCTTCCTACAGTATGCTATTTGTCCTTCAGATCTTTTTCTTTTTTTTTTTTTAATTTTTTTGTTAGCTTCAGAGGTAGCTTCAGATCTTTTTCAATGCACAGTCACATATACATTTTTTTAAGATTTTTATTTATTTATTTATTTGTCAGAGAGAGAGAGAGCACAGGCAGACAGAGTGGCAGACAGAGGCAGAGGGAGAAGCAGGCTCCCTGCCGAGCAAGGAGCCCGATGTGGGACCCGATCCCAGGACGCGGGGATCATGACCTGAGCCGAAGGCAGCCGCTTAACCAACTGAGCCACCCAGGCGTCGCCACATATACATTTTAAATAGAAATGAGATCACACTGTACATACTGTTCTGAAACGCCTTTTTTCTCTTCACTGTGAAATATATCCTGGCACATTTTCCACATAAATTTCTACAGATCCATATTATTTCTTATATCTGCTGTTGAGAACTGAAGCATATAGTCAGCCTATAATTTTTTTTTGATCCAGTCCTGAGGTTGAACATGTAGATTGTTTCTAGCCTCTTGCTAGCAGGAATAATAAGGCAGGGACCATTCTTGCATAGACCTCTTCATGTACAAGCACTAGTATACCTATCAGATAATTTCCTGCCTAAGGTATGGTTAGACCTGTGAGTCTGCACATTTTCAGGTCAGATAGATACTCAAATGTCCCTGGTCCCTCTTTGGACAGTTTGTGATATACTCCATGTCCAGCATTGGGTTCAATAACATTAAGAGAAATCTACAGAAAGAATACATGTGGTTGCTTAATATGATGTAAAATCCTTAATGCCATGGAGAAATTTCCAGGGTTGGTTGTTGTTTGTTTATTTAAATTTCAGTCATTTGATATAAAAATGATGTATGCTGATTGTCCCAAGTTAAGGAACACAGAAATGTTCAAAGAACACATTCACTGTCTTACTCTTGGCCTCTTCAAGTCGGCCCTCCCAGGTGTGCCCACCATTAGCATCATATTGTTTCTTTTATTTAAAAACATACATGTGCATGTCTTTTCACAAAAATGGGACCATACTATGCATATTGTTCTATAACCTTTTTTTGTCTTAAGCAATGTATGTTGGAAACATTCTGAAGGCAATACATACATGTAAGCTCCAGCCTTTTCCTCCAGCTAGCTGCACAGTGCCTCATGGTGTGGACGTACTGTCATTTACTCACGTTCCCAGATTCTCCTACTGAAGGGGATATAGCTGGCTGACAGCTATTTTTGTTCCTACTAGAAACAATACTGCAGTAAACATCCTTACACACCTATACATACATCTTTACATGGTGATTCTCTAAATTCTCTCAGATAATTATTTGTATGATCACATTTTTGTTCATATCTGTCTATCCATATATCTACCTGTCGTCTATACCTTCCTACCTATCCATCCTATTCCTAATTATTAAAAGGTAAATAGTGATTGACGTGATTTTTATCTAATTTTGCTTTTCTGTTTACCAATATTCTACATAACTCTGTATTGCTTTTAGGATTAGAGACAGGAATGATAAATATCATTTTAAAAAGAAAGAAAGAAAATTCTTCCTAGGGTGGAGCGGAGATTTCCCTCCTTCTCTACCTCTGGGTCTCACAGAAGAGCAACCCTCAGCCCTCAGCTGTGTCTGACATGCTGCAGTGGGAAATGTGTTCAGAGCCTGAATCCAGCTTTTCTGACTCTAGGAGAAGGACTGGGCTCTTCCCAGTTCAGCTAATCATCTGACCAGCTCTACTGTTTTCTTTGTGGGAACCCCTTCAGAATTGTAAAGGCACCTCTCATTTCTCTAGAATCTTCTCTCTTCAGGCCAAACCTTCCTGGTTCTTTCAACCTTTCCTCAAAGGACAGGATTCTGGGCTCTCACCATTGTGACATCTCTCCTCTGTTGGCTTCTTACCCGGTCAACAATGTCCTCTTTAAAGCATAACTCTTGAAGGGGGACCTGGGTGGCTCAGTCCATTAGGTACCTGACTTTTGGTTTCAACCCGGGTCGTGATCTCAAGGTGGTGAGACTCAACCCTATGTTGGGCCCCAGGCTCAGCATAGAGGCTGATTCTCTCTCTCTCTCTCTCTCTCTCTGCCCCTCCTGCTCATGTTCTCTTTCTTTAAAATAAATAAGTAGATATTTAAAAAGATAAAGTGTAACTCTTGGAACTGAACCCAGTTGGGAACAAAGCTGGACTTTAACCTCCCCTTCCTAGATTCTCCTCCATTAATATGGCCTCACACTGAATTAATGATTCTGGCAGCTACATCCCTCTGTTGCCCAGTATCCATCTATTATGTCTTCCCCACCTCTTTGTATGCATTTGGTTTCTTGACCCTCAGTGTAGGACTCAACATTTGTTTCTTGTTTTTTTCTCTTGTTAGATCTAGTCAGTTGTTCTGATCTTGTGGGACGTCATCTGGATCCTGGTTCTATATATAATAGATAACTGGCATTTTTTTTTTAGCATTGTCCAAGGTCCATTTCTTTTCCTGGTAGCATCCTAATTTCCTTTGAGGAACTGATGTCTTCTCCCTCATGGATAATCTTGTAAGGAGGGTAGCTCTAGGACTACCGAAGCTGAGGGGTCCAGATCCCTCCTCTCATTGCCTCCTGTGAACTCTCTGGTGAGACTTCTTTGGAGATGCTGAGATTCCCTCAGCAGGCTCAGAGCTGGCCTGGTTCCCTTCCTCAGTTTCCCCCACGGAGGACTACCCATTCATCCCTGCAAAGTCTTACTGACCCAGCAGTGCCCAGCCCCCTAGTTCAGAGGATCATCCGGCTGTTCCCTGAATGCTATCTTTAGAGGCAGGAGCCCCAATACCATTGTGTTTCCCAACCATGGATTGGTAGGGGTTTTGAGATTTCAAACAAAGGCAAGAGAGATTATGATCCCTTTGGCCAGAGGCCAAGATGAAAGCTGATCCGCTGGAAAGAGGAGACTGGCTGGGGGTGGAGGTGAGTATAAGTGGGGAATATGGAGTGCCAGGTATAGGTGGGGAGCTCCAAAAGGAGCTGCCAGCATCATCCTGGAGACTCTGGCAGGCCAGTGATGGGTGGGGGAGGATTTAAGCACATGGGTGATGGTCAATGGCTCCATCTATGAAGAACTTAGTTGGTCAGGGGCTGTGCTTCACACCTTATTACACGCATTATTCTTTTTAAGTCCTCACAACAACCTCTGTGTTATTATGCTGTCCACTTTACAGCTGGCAAACTGAAGCTCAGAGAGCTTAAGTAATTTCTTCAAGGTCACACAGCAAGTAAGAGGCCAAGCTCTAAGTCTGACTTTAGAACCAGCACCCTTAATACTGATGGCCCCTGCCCCTCATCCTGCTCATCCTGCCCCTGAGGAAGTACCACAGAGAGGGGAGACGGGGAGGTGAACAAAGCTGGGCTATATTAGGAGTTTGAGTCTATGAAAATAGGCTTCCAACTTGGATCCTCTTTTGAAGCGACTTCAACGGGGTTTGGGAGTCGTTGAGAGCTCCCACCCAAAAGTACGTTGGGAGGTCCCAAGGAAGGGAGAGAGAAGGAAAAGACAAAGGCACTGTGTCTGGCAATGATGAAGCCTCCTGTCTAGACAATGCCCAGGACAGTTGGCTGGCATTTTCATTCTGGCTGGTCCCTGGCAGGCACGAGCAAAGAAACAAAAGACAGAACAGGTGGGAGAGGGTGCAGCCTGGCGAACCTTCTCTGTTCTGTGCCTGCTGTCCTGTACCGGGACGCGGCGGATAAAGCATTAGACTTTTTCACTAAACTTGCCAAATTAAGCCACAAGTGTTCCTCGAATTTTTTTTTTAAGATTTTATTTATTTATTTGACAGAGAGAGAAGTCACCAGTAGGCAGAGCAGTAGGCAGAGAGAGAGGGGAAAGCAGGCTCCCTGCTGAGCAGAGAGCCCAATGCAGGGCTGGATCCCAGGACCCTCGGATCATGACCTGAGCTGAAGGCAGACCCTTAACCCACTGAGCCACCCAGGTGCCCCACGTTCTTGGAATTTTAACACATTATTTCTCAGATATTAACCTGCATGGATATTGGCTAAATGAACCTTTTATTTATTTTTTATTTTCTTTCTTTATTTTTTAAAAGATTTTGTTTATTTATTTGACAGAGAGCACAGGGGGAGCAGCGGGCAGAGGGAGAGAGAGAAGAAGGCTTGATGCAGGGCTCAATCCCAGGACCCTGGGATCATGATCTAAGCTGAAGGCAGACACTTAACCAACTGAACCACTCAGGTGCCCCTAAATGAAACTTTTAAAAATATACTTTTTGTGTTAATAAATCTGATAATCTGGTACATACTTTAAAACCAACTTCCCTCTCACTTCCAATTCCTTTTACTCTTTCTGGTACTTCTGATTATTTCTTCTGGTTTTTATATCTATTGTCTAAGTGCCAGACTTGTACAGCTCATGTTAATTTATTTTCATTTTAGATTTTTACATATTGATCACCACTGAGGAATATGAAGATTTCACTTTCTGCATTTCCACTTTTTTCTGTACTGCTTTGGTGTATATCATTAATCTGCATTTACAACACTAGAACCATGAAACAGTGAGTCAGCCTGACTCAAGATGTGTACTGTGATTACAATTCCTTTGCTAGAGGTTCTGTTTTCTCCTGGGGTAATCCTTGGTTTTTTATTCATTTAATTTTCTGTGCATCTGTCACTAATTCAGTCTCCTTAATCTTTTCTTGAAATGAAAAACAATCTAAAGATTTGATTTCCCATCAAGATAAGAATACTTTCAAAAAGACTCACAGAATTCTACAGAGAATAAGTGGCTTGAAAAATGGGTGGTAGTGCAGGGAACCTGTTTAAAAGAGATTTAAGAGATGTAGCATCAAACGTCGTGTCAGGGTCTTTTGGGGATCCTCACTCAAGCCAACCAGAGACATTTTAAAATGATAGGAAATTTTTTTAAGACTTTATTTATTTATTAGTTAGAGAGAGAGAGAGATCGAGCACAGGCAGACAGAGAGGCAGGCAGAGGCAGAGGGAAAAGCAGGCTCCCCGCCGAGCAAGGAGCCCAATGTGGGACTCGATCCCAGGACTCTGGGATCATGACCTGAGCCGAAGGCAGCTGCTTAACCAACTGAGCCAGCCAGGCGTCCCAAAATGATATGAAATTTGAACATGATTGGGCCTTAGAACATACTGAAGAATGTCTGATTAGGTAAGATGATGGCATTATGGGTTATGTTTTAAAAATTCCTTATTTGTCGGACACACATACTAATATATTATTTATTTATTTTTAAAAATTTTATTGATTTATTTGAGAGAGAGAGAGACAGAGACAGAGAGAGCACAAGCAAGAGCAGAGGGAGAGGGACAAGCAGACTCCCCAGTGAGCAGGGAGCCTGATGTGGGCCTCGGTCCCAGGACCCCAAGATCATGACCTGAGCTGAAGGCAGATGGTCAACTGACTGAGCTACGCAGGCACCCCTAAAATATTTTTTAAATATTGTTTTTTTGAGAGAGAGGCACAGATTCGAGTAGAGGAGGGGCACAGGGAGAGGGAGAGAAGCAGACTCCCCACCAAGCACAGAACTGGATGCGGGGCTCAATCTAACGACCCTGAGATCATGACCTGAATCAAAACCAAGAGTCAGATGCTTAACTGACTAAGCCACCCAGGGCTCCAATTTACTAAAATATTTATGTGTGGAATAATAGTGTTTCTGGGATTTACTTTTAAAACATTCAGGGCGCCTGGGTGGCTCAGTGGGTTAAGCCTCTGCCTTTGGCTCAGGTCATGGTCTCAGGGTCCTGGGATCGAGCCCCACATCAGGCTCTCTGCTCAGCAGGGAGCCTGCTTCCCCCCTCTCTCTGCCTGCTCCTCTGCCTACTTGTGATCTCTCTCTCTCTCTGACAAATAAATAAATAAAATATTTTAAAAAAATAAAATAAAATAATAAAACATTAAAAAAAAGTGGGCTTGAGAGATAAACGGAAAGATTGGAAAAATATTAATAATTATTAAAGCAGTGTGGTGGGTACATCATTATATTATTCTTTCCACTCTTGGATAAGTTCAGAATTTTCCATAATAAAAAATGAAAAAAATTCACAAAGAAATGGGAGAAAGGAGGAGGTAGCACAGGGCTGGCTGTGTATTTTGTGAGCTGATTACAAAAATGAAATATTTTACTTACTGGGTACTAGCCCATCTTGGAGGAGCATGGATATAGAACCCAGGCTTCTGAACCCTGCCTGTCTTCCCAGGATGTTTCCAGGGAGGTGGGGCTAAGAGATCTGGAAGGAAGGTGGGCGAGTGGGACCAGGGTGAGAGCAGGGGCAGCAGGAGGGGTAGCAAGATGGGGGGGCGGGCGGTGAAAGCACGTAAGAGTCTGGTGAACACGTTGGTTGACCTCTGCCCTTTGCAGCCAGACTCCATCTGCAATCACAATAGCCTCCAGGAGCCTCTCATTGCCATGGTCATGAGAAATCTTGATGTCTGCTTCCAAGGGCTTATGATTCCTACCCCCCAGCGTTAATGGGATAGAATTGTGATCAAGGGCTTATGATCCCCACCTCCCAGCTTTGATATGATAGAATTATGACCAAGGGCTTATGATCCCTCTCCCCAGCTTTAATGGGATAGAATTCACATACACAAAATTTACCTATTTAAAGGATACTATTTTAGTGGTTTTTAGAATATGTACAAAGTTGTACAACTAACCACTTCCAATCTTAGAACATTTTCATCAGGCAAAAAGAAACCTGTCAATTAGCAGTCACTCCCCATTCCCTCCTCCCAGGCCCTGGCAACCACTAATCTGTGTTCTGTCTCTGTGGGTTTGCCTATTCTGGACATTTCATAAAACACAGGAACGTAAATGTGGTTTTGGGGACTGCCTTCCTTCATTTCATGTGTTTCAAGGGTCACCCCTGTGCAGTCTGTATCTGTACTTCGTTCTTTTTTATTGCTGTAAAACAGTCCACTGTGTGTTCATACCATATTATATTGATTGATTGATTGATCTATTTATTTTGGACATTTGGGTCATTTCCACTTTGTGGCTATTATGAATAATGTGGCTATGAACATTTATGTGTGAGTTTCCTTTTTCTTTTTTTTAAGATTTCATTTATTTATTTGACAGTGAATGAGCACATTATGGGAAGTAGCAGGCAGAGGGAAAGGGAGAAGCAGGCTCCAAGGACCCTGGGATCATGACCTGAACCGATGGCAAACACTTAACAACTGAGCCACCCAGGCACCCCCAGGTATGAATTTTCATGTGGATGTGTGTTCCCATTTCTCTTGGGTCTATTTAGGAGTAGAATTCCCGAGTCATATGGAATCCTTATGTTTAAACTTTTGAGGAACTGCCAGACTATTATTCTAAGGGGCTAAACCACTATGAGTCCTTTGACAGATGGGGAGACTGAGGCCCAGAGAAAACAAGTGTCCCATGCAAAGCTATCCACAACCCTGAGTTAGTGCAAGAGAGCAGGAGTCAAGCATGTAAATGGTCACAGCCCCACCCCACTCTCACCCTGCTGCGCCCCACCTACTTTACCCTCTCCATTCCTTGCCCACCAGCAGCAAATCCCTTCACACCATTCCCTCCCAAAGGCTCCCTGCTACCAGGTCAGGATCAAGTTCACCTCTGAGGGATGACTTACAAGTTGCCATCTGGCCCTGATGCTGCCTCACCTCATGTTTGTTTTGTTTTTTTTTTAAGATTTTACTTATTTATTTGACAGACAGAAATCACAAGTAGGCAGAGAGGCAGGCACAGAGAGAGGGAGAGGCAGGCTTCCTGCCGAGCAGAGAGCCCGATGCAGGGCTCGATCCCAGGACCCCGGGATTATGACCTGAGCCGAAGGCAGAGGCCTTAACACACTGAGCCACCCAGGCGCCCCTTGTCACATTTTTTTTTAAGATTTTATTTATTGATTTGACAGAGAGGGACATGGTGAGAGAGGCAACACAAGAAGGGAGCAGGTAGAGGGAGAAGCAGGCTTCTCACTGAGCAGGGAGCCCAATCTGGGGCTCTATCCCAGGACCCTGAGACGAAGGCAGATGCTTAACGACTGAGCCACCCAGGAGCCCCTTGCTCATCACATCTTTTTGTTCTCTACCCTTAGGGCCATGTAGGCCTTGTTCTGGTTTTGTGAAAATGCCATCACCTTTGATTTTGGGCCCTTGCACACAGTCCTCTCTGCCTGGGATAATCTTTCCTCATATATTCCCTTGGTTCTGGATATCTGTCCTTGTGATCCTTCGTATCTTGAGATGATACTTTTGCTGGGAAGCCTTCCCTGACCACCCAGACTGGTCAGATGACCTGCAGGACATTCCCACAGCCTCTCCTGGGTCACCCTGTCATGGCATGTGACACAGCAGTCTGAGGTCTTAAGGCCTGGGATTGCAGTATCTGGCAGATGGTCAGTAAATGAGTGAATAGAAAGATCTGAAAATATCTAAAACGACACCAAGCATATTGTAGAAATCCAGTAAACATTTGCAGACTTTATTGCCTACTAGGACAGGGGCAATACCTCCTCTGGTAACATTCCAGAGAGTTTGGGTGATTAATAGGTAAAAATTATTGTTTTCTTGACTGGTACCCCTGCTACTTTGTTCTGGCAACAAAACCTGGGTTTGCTGCAGAGAAATTGTCTCCATCCCACCTTTGGTCCTTACAGTTTAAGTGGGACTAACCACTTCATAGAATTTGCATGTGACCTAAATCAGGTCTATTACCTGACTTACGGAAAGTTTCAGAAAGGAGTGTTTTCTTTTCACCGAGCCAGTGTCTGCATGGGAAGACAGACTGCCTGAGAATAGGAGAGTTGAGGGGTCTGCGTGGCTCAGTTCAGGCAGCCGACTCTTGATTCTGACTCAGGTCGTGATTTTGGGGTCCTAGGATTGAGCCCTGCATTGGGCTCTGTGCTAAGTGGGGAGGCTGCTGTCTCCCTCTCCTTTGTCCCTCCTCCCCCTGCTCACTCATGCTCTCTCTCTAAAATGGATAAATAAATCTTAAGGGGAAAAAAAGGAATTGAGAAAGCAACTGAGTCCTGATGACATCATTTGAGGAGCTGGATCCAGCTAAACTTGAAGCCAACTGACCATTTTGGTTATTTAGCTGTTTACATTCCTCTTTTTTAAAATTTTATTTATTTATTTGACAGACAGAGATCACAAATAGGCAGAGAGGCAGGCAGAGAGAGAGGGTGAAGCAGTCTCCCCACTGAGCAGGGAGTCCAATGTGGGACCCTGGGGTCATGACCCAGGCCAAAAGCAGAGGCTTTAACCCACTGAGCCACCCAGGCGCCCCTACATTCCTCTTAAAAAATGCTGCTTAAGCCAGGTTCAGTTTCTGTCGTTTGCAACTGAGTATTTCTTACAGTTTGTAATCTTCCATGTCATTCACTTATACATCTGCCTGTCTTATTTGGTCCTTTCAACCAAATAAAAGAACAGCATAGGACACCTGGGTGGCTCAGTGGGTTAAGCCTCTGCCTTCGGCTCAGGTCGTGATCTCAGGGTTCTGGGATCGAGTCCCGAATCAGGCTCCCTGCTTGGCAGGGAGCCTGCTTCCTCCTCTCTCTCTCTGCCTGCCTCTCTGCCTACTTGTGATCTGTCAAATAAATAAATAAATAATAAAAAAACCACATAGACTTTGCCCCAAGTGCAAGTTTACTTACTATTCTCAAATCTAAGTCTTCATTATTTTTTAGAGATGTGTCATACATCTGTCAATATTTAGACTTCCATGCATGGTACCTTCCATACCATGAACAGTAAATGGACATTTCAGATTGTATTAAAGACACCTGGCCCAAGTTGAACTCCACGAAACACACATGGTAAATGCTGTATGCTGAGCTTGTGCACTGATTCTGGGAAGAGCCTGATAAAACAAACCTGGATTTTCCCTTTGATTGGCTGCTGCCAAGGACATGTGCATTTACCATCAACATGATGGCTGAGAAAAAGCTCACGTTTTATCCACCCAACTTTGCTACAGGGAAAAAGACAAGCTGTATGTGGGTGAAGAGGCAAAATGAAATGCTCTGAGATGCCTCACGGGAAGGAGGGTGATGTCACTCAATCATCAATTACTGCTTGTATACCCATTCAACCAATATTTTTTGGTATATACCATACCACTCCCCACTTAGGGTCCAGCAAATTGTGGACATTTTAATCTGCGGGTCTTTGCAGGTTCTGTCTGTCTGCTTGGAATGCCCTTCTACGCTGCTTAACTCAGAATTCTAAGACCCAGGTCAAAGGTTAGCTCCCCTGTGAACCTTGCTCCTTTAATATTTTGTTTAAGCAGCTATTTTAAATATCTTTATTTTTAAAAAAGATTTATTTATTTATTTATTTATTTTTACAGAGAGAGTCACAGCAAGAAAGGGAACACAAGCAGAGGAAGTAGGAGAGGGAGAAACAGACTTCCCACAGAGCAGAGAGCCTGATGCGGGGCTTGATCCCAGGATCCTGGGATCATGACCTGAGCTGAAGGCAGACCCTTAACAACTGAGCCACCCAGGTGCCCCTAAATATTTAAAGGTCAGGCTTTCTTAGCGTGGGTCTGTAGGTCACTATGTCTAGGCTTTGGAGTTCTATCAACACCCCTGTTACCTGGGAACTCTGTGTCTATTCCCATGTGCAGTACTCTGGAGGGAAAGGTCAGAGCTTCCACTGGATTCCCAAAGAGGTTTCGTGACCCCAAAAAGGGTTCAGAACCACCAATTTCTAATGACATCTAGTGATGTCATAATTAATGTCTCTCTAATGAGTTCCTTGAGAGCAAGGGTCACGTCTTTTTTTTTTTTTAAGATTTTATTTATGAGAGAAAGCATGCACACATGAACTGGGGGAGGGGCAGAGGGAGAGGGAGAAGCAGACTTCCCAATGAGCAGGGAGCCTGATGCAGGACTTCATCCAAGGACCCTGGGACCATGACCTGAGCCCAAGGTAGATGCTTAACCAACTGAGCCTCCTGGGCACCCCACATCTTTTTCATCTTTGACTCTTGAGCACTGATCCGTAAGACACTCATAACTGTGGCAGAAGGCTGTTAGTGACCCACAGAGGCAACATTTTATAGGCAGAGAAAACAGGATGTTTTAATTGGTAGAGTCAAGAGTTGTTTGTTCTTGATTACAGTGTTCAACATGCAAATTACATTCACCTTTTGGTACAGAAACGGCACCCTGACACTTCCCTGGGACAGTCAATCCAGACAGAATGATTCCTGGGCCAACCTTAACTACATGTCTGCCAGCAATCACACTTTCTCCCTTCTTACAGCAATATGCAAACTCTTATCCAGAAAAATTGGGAAATGAGGTCTTTCATTCAACAGAGTAGCCATATTTGGTATAGCACTGTTGATCTGTCAATGGATTTGATATATCCTGAACTCCAGCTCAAGACCTCAGATTATGTAACCTATCTTTGATGATCCCAAAGGCACTTGAGAATCCGGCAGTGTCTCAGTGTTGCCGATTTTCACCGGACAGTGTTAAGAGATAGAAGGCTGGCTAAGTCTGTCCTAGCCCTGGGTATTCACTCTGAAAAGAGCTTATTTGAGTCAGATTTTGACCCATTTGCTCTTTATGTCACTTTGTAGGCTCAAAATGAACAACACAGGGAGTTTTCACTTTGCTCATTCATAACTGCTAAATTTTCAGTAAGGAAAATGTATTATTTGTGTAAAGAAAGTTGTACAAATACTAACAAAAATTAAAACACAAAGTATTTGGATCCCAAGAAAACAGGTGTTCACTGTGGTTAGAAGTCAGGCTGACTGCACTTAATAATTAGGTATAATTGACAATGCTTTTTCCAAAGACTGAATTTTTGCTAAGTTTTATATATTATAACTAGCTTGAGTATTCCCCCTTTCTTTGACTTTCATTACCAGAGTCACCAGAAGGAAAATGTAAAACATTTTAATTACAAATAGCTGCTTCTGGGTAAGTCATCTAGCACAGACTCCCCAGATCTCCTCTAGTTTCAGATATACAAGGGAACCTGGCTCAGATAAGAACAATTCTTGCTGAACACCTGCCAGCTCATGCATCCTTCTTTTTATTCTGAGAGGGTCCAGCTCAAATCAAAGTTACAAAGTTAACCACTGCTCTGAGTTCCTGACACAGCAAATCCCTGTGTGGTCTTCAAAAAATCGAGGTCTGTAATTCCTTCTTGAACATGCCTTCAAAGTGGAGGTCTTTGGCCATGAGCTCCTCTTCGACATCATCTAGTGCCCACTGGTGATCCGTCAGCTCCAAAGCTTCCCACTCTGTCTGCAAAGGAAGAGGACACCAGGGGAGGGAGAGGAGGGCTGTTACTAAGAGCAGTGCTGTTGTGGGAGCATTGATGCTAGCCAGCAGCTGGATTAAGCTATTTACATGCTTAAACTCATTTCATCCTGTGAGGTAGGTGCTGCCACCTGCCCTGTGTGCCCCCATGCTGAATCTTTGTAGGTAAAGAGATTAAGGTTAAAAAAGGTAAAATAATCTGTCTGAGGTCACTAGAGCTAGTAAATAATTACATTTCTCAAATAGTCTATAAATGCTGACTACTTTTGCCTTTAATTAGTAGGTTTAAAAAATGCTTTTAAGTCAATCGGAGAAAGACAACTATCATATGATCTCCCTGATATGAGGAAGTAGAGATGCAACGGGGGTGGGGATTAAGGGGGTAGGAAAAGAAAAAATGAAACAAGATGGGATTGGGAGGGAGACAAACCAAAGGAGACTCTTAATGTCATAAAACAAACTGAGGGGGGTGGGGGGAGGGGGGTTGGGAGAGGGGGGTGGGGGGGAGAGGGGTTGGGAGAGGGGGGTGGGGTTACATTATATGTTTAAATAAAAATAAAATTTTAAAAAATGCTTTAGGAAATATAATATGCAATACAAGTGTTAGCTCATGGCTTTTTAAAAAAATTCTACATGAGTGCAATCATATGGTATCTTTCTCTGACTGACTTCCCTTAGCATAATAGATTCTAGCTCCATCCACATTGTTTTAAATGGCAAGATTTCAGTATTTGATGGCTGAGTAATATTTCAGTGTGTGGTACACACACATCTTCTTTATCCATTCATCATCTTTTTTTTTTTTTAAGATTTTATTTTATTTATTTGAGACAATTAAATATTTAATTTTATTTATTTATTTGAGACAGAGAGAGAACAGGAGCAGAGGGAGGGGGGCAGAGGAAGAGGAAAGACAAGAATCAGACTCCCCATTGAGCAAGGAGCCTGTGTGGGGCTCAATTCCAGGACCCTGGGATCATGACCTAAGCCAAAGGCAGACACTTAACCAACTGAGCCACCCAGGCACCTCTCCATTTTTTAAAAAATACAATTCACATGCCATAAACTTCACCCTTGGAACATGTATAATTTAGTGGGTTTTAGTGTGTTCACAAAGAAAGGCAACCATCACCACTACCTAATTCCAGAACACTTTCATCACTACAAAAAGAAACTATTTCAAACAGCAGATGCCCCCCATTCTATATCTTTGGATTAATCTATTCTGGGATATAATATATTGCTTTTTCTTACTGGTTTCTTTCACTTATGATGCTTTCAAGATTCCTCCCTGTTGTAGCATATATTAGTACATTGTTCCTTTTTGCTAAATATTCCAATGAACACTTTAACTGTCCATACACTGTATGTATATTCCAAAAGGTTTCATTTTGTTCATCCATTCATAAATGATGGACATTTGGATTGTTTCTACTCTTTGACTATTATGAATAGTGCTCTGAACTTTTTTTTTTTAAGATTTATTTACTTGACACAGAGAGAGAGAGAGAGAGCGCGAGCGCGAGCCTGCACAAGCAGGGAGAGTGACAGGCAGAGGGAGAGTGAGAAGCAGGCTCCCAGTGGAGTGGGGAGCCCAATGTGGGGCTTGATCCCAAGACCCTGGGATCATGACCTGAGCCAAAGGCAGACTCTTAACCAACTGAGTCACCCAGGCGCCCCTCTGAACATTCTTGTATAAGTTTTTGTGTGGACATAGGTTTCCAATTCCCTTGGCTATTTACCTAAGTGCAGAATTGCTGGTCATATGGTAATTACATTTAACTTTTGCAGGATAGGCTAAAAACTGCTTTCCTAAGTGGCTGCACCATGATCAGCAAGTAGGACAATTCCAATTTCTTCACATCCTTGTTTACGACTGTTAAGTGTCCATCTTTTTTATTATAGTCATTGAGTGAGTCACTGTGGTTTTGATTTGCATTTCTCCAATGGCTAACAACATTGAGCATGCTTTCATGAACTTACTGGCTATCTGTATATCTTCTGTGGATAAAAGTTTATTCAAAACTTTTGCCCACTTTTAACTGGAATGTCTTACTTTTTTTTTTTTTTTAAGATTTTATTTATTTATTTGACAGACAGAGATCACAAGTAGGCAGAGAGGCAGGCAGAGAGAGAGAGGAGGAAGCAGGCTCCCTGCCCAGCAGAGAGCCTGATGTGGGGCTCAATCCCAGGACTCTGGGATCATGACTCGAGTCGAAGGCAGAGGCTTTAACCCACTGAGCCTCCCAGGCACCCCCTGAGAGTTCTTTATTCTGAATACTAGACCCTTATTAGAGATACAGTAACGTGTTCTCTAATACTGTCTTTTCATTTTCTTGATGGTGTCCTTTGAAGTAAAAAGTTTTCTTTTTTTTTTTTAAAGATTTTATTTATTTATTTGACACAGAGAGAGAGAGAGAGGGAATACAAGCACGGAGAGTGGGAGAGGGAGAAGTAGGCCTCCTACTGAGCAGGGAGCCTGACATGGGCTCGATCCCAGGACCCCAAGATCATGACCCAAGCTGAAGGCAGATGCCTAACGACTGAGCCACCCAGGTGCCCCAAAAGTTTTCATTTTTGCAAAGTTCCATTTATCTGTTTTGTCCTTTTGTTGCTTGTACTTTTAATGTCGTGTCTAAGAAGTCACTGCCTAATCCAGTGTCAAACATTTTGTACCTATTATTTTCTTCTAAGGGTTTTATAGTTTTACCTCTTAAACCATTTAAAGTTTCTTCTTTTTTTTTCTTGTGGTAAAATATGTAACATAAAAAAATATGTAACATAAAATTTGCCACTTTTAACCTCTGTAAATATACAATTCAATGGCATTAATTACATTCACAATGCTGTGCAACCATCAAGACTATGTATTTCCAAAAGTTTTCATCCCCTGAAGAAGAAACTCTGTACCCAGTCAGTGGTAAGAGTATTCTCTCCCCCAGTGAACTATCTTGGCGCCTCTGCTGAAAGTCAATTGATCTTAAATGTATGGGTTTATTTCTGACCTTCTCAATTCTACTGCATTGATCTGTAGATCTGTCCTTATGCCAGTACCACACAATCTTGAACACTGTAGCTCTGAAGTAGGTTTTAAAATCGGGAACTGTGAGTCTCCTAACTTTATTCATATTAAACTCTAATTATGCTATTCTGGGTCTCTCGCATTTCCCTATGATATTCAGGATCAGCCTGTCAATTTCTGTAAGAAAGGTATGTGGAATTTTGAAAGGGACTGTATTGAATCTGTAGAGAATTTTGGGAGTATTGCCATCTTGACAATATTAAGTCTTTTAATCCATGAACATGGATGTCTTTCCATTTATTCAGGTCTTACCTTAATTTCTTTCAGCAATGCTTTATAATTTCCGTGTACAAGTCTTGTCTTTCTTTTGTTAAATTTATTCCTAAGTATTTTATTCTTTTTGATAATACTTTAAATGGAATTTTTTTCTTAATTTCATTTTCAGATTCTTTATTACCAGTGTGTAGAAATATAACTGATTTTTGCATCTTTACCCTTCATCTTCTAAAACCTTGCTGGACTTGTTAGTTAGCTCTAACAGTTTTCCTTGTGGGTTGCTTACAATATTCTGTATACAAGACCATGTCATTTGCAAACAGAGATCATTTCCTTCTTCCTTTCTAATGTAGGTGCCTTTTATTTCTTCTTGCCTAGCAGCCCTGGCTAATCATCCAGCACAAGGTTCAACAGAAGTGGCAAGGGTGGACATTCTTGTCTTATTCCTAATCTTAGGGGGAAAGCTGTTAGTGTTCCACCACTGAGTATGATGTTAGCTGTGGGTTTATCATAGATGCCTTCCATCAAGATGAGCAAATTCCCTTCTGTTTCTAGTTCTTATCATGAAAAATTAGTGAGGTTTTGCTGTATAAAAATTATACTGGATTTTACATAGTACAGGATCATTTCATGAAAAGGCTTTAAGTATTGATATATATATTTTTTAAATATTTTATTTATTTATTTGTCAGAGAGAGAGAGAGCGAACGAACACAGGCAGACAGAGTGACAGGCAGAGGCAGAGGGAGAAGCAGGCTCCCTGCCGAGCAAGGAGCCCTATGTGGGACTCGATCCCAGGACGCTGGGATCATGACCTGAGCCGAAGGCAGCTGCTTAACCAACTGAGCCACCCAGGCGTCCCAAGTATTGATATTTTTTAAATGAAATTTTTATCTGATGTCCACAGGGTCCTAAATAGTTCTGAATATTCTAAATGTTTAGTTGGTGTCTCTGAATGGACTCTATTTACAGCTTCATTTACAGTGTGGCTTAAATTTGAGTGAGCATTTAAAAGCTAGCAAAAGTACCAAGAATCTCCAATTTATTTATAGCTGACTCTGTCTCAGGAATAAGAAAGAAATATGTAAACACAAATTCATTTGTGCTAAATTTAAATGATGGAACCATCCATACGACACTCACTTCAGGGAACCCAACATTAAAGTAACTGTCTGCTAATGCCTTTCAGAGCGTTAGCGAAGCTACAGAAGGTATGAGCATACCTTGAAAGCTTTGTTGGTGTCTGCGGGCATGGCCATGGCTGCTCCCGTCATCTGCTCCTGCATCATCCGTGACTGGTCAGCGGCTGCAGTGTAAGGCACACCGATGTGAGTGCCAGGGCTCAGCAAGGAAGAACCGTCCTCACATGACACTGACAGGTGCTCAGGAAGGGATGAGAGCCCCCCCCCCCCATAGGACAGATTCCCTGACTGGCCCTCCCACACACTGGCTATGTGACCTAGGGAAAGTCACTTTACCTCGCCTGAAAAATGGGCCTGATAATAACAGAAAGTAACTGAAGGAAGTGCTAAACTTGATTTCAAGTGTAAACAATCACTACAGCCACCGGTTATGGAGCAACTATTTTATGCCAGGCACTTTACGAAGTGCTTTACATATTATGCCTCATTCACTCCTTACAACAAACTCTGAAGTTAATTATTAAGGTCTCTATTTTACAAATGAGCATACGATGAAAGTGGTTTAAGTCACTTGCCCGAGGTCCCAACCATTAAATAAGAGAGCCAGGATTGGTCCTGGCAAGAACTCTAGTCAATGAACTAACTGGTCAAACTGGGCCTTCCTTCAGTTTCAGTTTACAGGCTTACTTTATTGGTACTAGATTCCTCACATGAGGCTTTCAGACCTTGGGGAGCTAAATATTATCCCTGTGATTTCCAGGGAGAATTCAGATCTTTAGTTGATCCTGGAATTTTTTTTCGATGGAACCCATCATGCGCTCTAACCTTGGAATCTGTAAGACTCTTGCAGAATACCTCAGAGATTTACAAAGTTTAAGGAGTGAAGCACTTGACTATGCTAACAAACAGAACAGACTGAGTTTTCTGGCCCTGGCATGGATGACTGTCTATCAGAGTATTTGCTTATTAAACCCAACATGCTTCTTACCATTATCTTGGCCCAGAATCAGAGAGTAAATGCTCCGAAGCCCAAAGACATTGAGGAAGTACCAGGATGCAGAACTCACCCTAGGAAAGCAAAAGTGAAACAACATAGGTAGTTATTTTGGAATTAACAGAGATCACAATTTTCTATCACCCAAAGAGTATATATAAAGGAATCACTTGGGGTAAGGCTAAAAGTTGTCATAATCCACCCATGGCATTTTGAGTGGAGTTTCAATGAGAAAAATCAAGAATCTATTCCAGTGAAGAATGCAAATCAGAAATTCTGTTCTTAGGGGACATCGGTTTAAGATTTTGGTTTGTGCTTTTTTTTTTTTTTAATTATTATTATTTTTTATTTAAGCTTTTTTTAATTTAAACATATAATGTATCCCCACCACCCTCTCCCAACCCCTCTTCCCTCCACCCCCCTCAGTTTGTTTTATGACATTAAGAGTCAGGAAAGAAAGTTCTTACCAGGATGCATCTAATGTGAGTAGTTCAATTCCCTGTTGCAGCATAGGTTTAAAACGGAGAGTCAGTGGAAATGGGACCTTGGCTACAGAAAAGAGAGAGAGAAAGTTCACAACCTTTTCTTGCTGTTTTTAGAACAGTTTAAGCATGAATACATGTAATCCTTCCCTGAAGTGGAAACTCTGTACCATACACAGTTTGAAGTGATTTCTACCAGGAAATTTGTGTCACTTTCTCAAAAAAACAAGGCAAATGTCACTCTATTATAGTTCCTTCAATACAAGCTTCTCTATTGCTTAAGAAGCGGGGACTCTGGGGACGCCTGGGTGGCTCAGTCGGTTAAGCCCCTGCCTTCAGCTCAGGTCATCCCAGGGTCCTGGGATTTAGTCCCGCATTGGGCTCCTTGCTCAGCAGGGAGCCTACTTCCCTCTCTGCCTCTGCCTGCCACTCTGCCTGCTTGTGCTCTCTCTCTCTCTCTCTATCTCTGACAAATAAATAAATAAAATCTTAAAAAAAAAAAAAAGCAGAGACTCTGAGTTGTGACCTAAAATTAGAAAAGAAACTTGCACTGATCTGTAAAACCCAAAATGGAATATATACACATAGAGAACTACATTCCTGAGAAATGAAATTGATTCCGAACAAATTATAAATAGACAAACAACTCACAAACAACTCACTCCAATACTTAGGAAATGAAGTCAAAATAGAAACATGCTTCCCTTCATCCTATTTAACTAGAATTAATTTTGGATACGAATGAGCAAGCCATTCACTTAAGTTCCTATTTGTAAAAAAACATCCACATCATGAACTAATGATGAGTTTGGGATAAGAGCCATAAAGTCATGGCATATGAAATTTTTTTTCAAAGAATGTGATTAGTTTCCAGGGCAACTGGTTGGCTCAGTCAGTTAAGCGTCTGCCTTTGGCTCAGGTCAAGACCTCAGGGTCTTGGGATCAAGCCCCATGTTGGTCTTCCTGTTCAGTGAGTCTGCTTCTCTTTCTCTCTCTCCCTCTCCCTCTGACCTTCCCCTGCTCATGCTTGCTTTCTCATGCTCTCCCTCGCTCAAATAAATACAATCTTAAAAAAATACAAAAGAAAGAATATGGTTAGTTTCCAATAGAGAATATGGGACCCATTATATTAGTGTCTCAGCAGTGCTTGGGTTTCTCTGAATAGTGACATGGAAAGGATCATAGCTAAATGAACCTGAAGTCTTCTGGGTCTGTAACTCACTTGTGACAAAGCCGGAGAACGTCATGTTGATCCATCCACCAATAAGAATCATAGGGAGCACATTTGTTACATTGCCTTTCATCATGTCTGTGAGCATAGTGGGATCTATGACAAAAACAAGAGACGACAGCATTTTACCACTATTGGCATGGACTTCTCCCTGACTTTTTGTAAATTTTTAATTTATATGATAATTAAACTAATATAAGTTCACTGTAAAAAATTCAAATGACATGGAAACAGAGGATTAGACAGCTTCTCTGAGCCTACTCTCTGAATACTTTTAACTCTGTTGCATATCTTTCCATCTTTATACATACATGTATAAATATCCCATGTATTTATACACACAAGTTTCCATATGTATACAATAAACAGATATTATACTTACTAATCTGCTTCTTAATTTTAAAAAAGTAAATATATTGTAGATGGTATTTTCACATTGGTTTAGTATCTCTATTTTCAGTGTGTTCATAAGAGTCTACTGTGTGGTTACACTTACTACTTCTGGATGGACCTACAGATTGTTTCTTTCTTTTTTTTTGCCAATAAACACTGTTGCCAACAACTACCTAGTATATAATCTGCATGTGATGTGTTTCTGTAAGAGAAATTCTTAGAAGAATTCTTTTTTTTTTTTTTTAAGATTTTATTTATTTATTTGACAGACAGAGATCACAAGTAGGCAGAGAGGCAGGCAGAGAAAGAGGGGGAAGCAGGCTCCCTGCCGAGCAGAGAGCCCGATGCGGGGCTCAATCCCAGGACCCTGGGATCATGACCTGAGCCGAAGGCAGAGGCTTTAACCCACTGAGCCACCCAGGTGCCCCTCTTAGAAGAATTCTTAGAAGAATTTCTAGGTCAAGGGGTTTGAACATTTAAAATGGACACAGGGCACCTGGGTGGCTGTGTGGTTTAAGCCTCTGCCTTCAGTTCGGGTCATGATCTCAGGGTCCTGGGATCGAGTCCCGCATCGGGCTCTCTGCTCGGCAGGGAGCCTGCTTCCCCCTCTCTCTACCTGCCTCTCTGTCTACTTGTGATCTCTCTCTCTGTCAAATAAATAAATAAAATATTAAAAAAAATAAAATGAACAAATACCATCAGGTTGTCCTTCAACAGTAGCAGGAGGGCCTAACTTCCCATGACTTTGACAATAGTAGCTTTGTGAAACTTTCAATCTTCGTCAGTTTAATGGTCTAAAAAGGACGTCTTGGGGGCACCTGGGTGGCTCAGTTGTCTAAGCATCTGACTCTAGATTTTGGCTCAGGTTGTGTATTTGAGCCCTACCCTGGGCTCTGGGCTCTGTGCTCTGCGGGAAGTCAGCTTGAGATTCTCTCTCTCTGGCTCCCTCTGCTTCTACCCCCCAGCCCCCACTGTGTGAGCACACATCTCTCTCAAATAAATAAATAAATCTTTTTCTTTTTTTGAAGATTTTATTTATTTATTTGACAGAGATCACAAGTAGGCAGAGAGGCAGGCAGAGAGAGAGAGGAGGAAGCAGGCCCCAAGCAGAGCAAAGAGCCCGATGCGGGGCTTGATCCCAGGACCCTGGGATCATGACCTGAGCCGAAGGCAGAGGCTTTAACCCACTGAGCCACCCAGGCGCCCTAAATAAATAAATCTTTAAAAAAAATAAAAGAGACATCTTGTTCTAATTTGCATTCTGTGGATTTAGTGAAGTCAAGTATTTCTTCATACATAAACTGGCCTTTTGTTTCTTGTGGGCTTTCTAAAAGACTTATTAAAATCAATTGTAGTACCTTCTGTCTGGGTTTCTTACTTAGAGAAATGGGTATTAAAATGAGAGGACAGCCAACACAGAATAGATTATTTTGTTTTACTTTAAAAGTGCTATGTTTTGGGGCACCTGGGTGGCTCAGTGGGTTAAAGCCTTTGCCTTCAGCTCGGGTCATGATCCCAGGGTTCTGGGATCGAGCCCCGCATTGGGCTCTCTGCACAGCAGGGAGCCTGCTTCTTCTTCTCTCTCTGCCTGCTTCTCTGCCTACTTGTGATCTCTGTCATATAAATAAATAAAAAATTTTAAAATAATAAAAAAAAAGTGTTATGTTTTTTCACATGACTAGGGTCAGCGGAAGTAAGAAATCCATTAGAGCAAAAATTGTATGGTGGGCCAAGCAATCATGTCTGACAAAGAAATGGCTGGGCTGGGAAGTGGTTAAGAGCTCCTCCTCTTCCAGAGAGAAGCTGGGTGGCCATCTGTCAGCAAGGGGATCCAGGCACTGGCTGGGAGATGGGAGTAGGATGCTTTACCAATTGTGCTCTGCAGAGCCCTGGGTCCTGAGGAATAGCAAAGGGAAGAGACACAGGAATAATGGCTCTAGTTTTCTCATCCCTCAGCCAGCGGCTCTTTTTTTTTTTTAAATCCACTTTATACATTGGAATTCCCAGATGATTTATTTGAAAAAAAAAAAAAAAGAGAGAGAGAAAGAGAGCTCCACTTGTGTAGATCTCTGTATTAGATGATCTCTAAGCCCCTTAGATTTCTATCGCATACAATTTAACATTTAAATAAATCACATCCTCTTCCTGCCCTCCCCCAACTCATGTTAAGAGTTCCTTAAAGATGACAGAAGGAAGTAAACATACCAGTCATAGGAGAAGGAGGCACTACCTTCCTTTTAGTTTTTTTGAAAAATCCATCCTCTGGGTTGTTGAAGTAATATTTTCGTGTCAAGAAAGACTAGTAGAAAAGAGAGCTTTTTAAGTCTTAAAACTGTGACATAGCAAATTGTCAAATTATTCCCCAGAGGTTTAGTCAGAAGGCCCTTGGAATAGGCTGTTACACTCAGAGCTGGCCGCCTACTTGGCAGCCAACCTGACACTTTAGCTGAGTCACATTTAAAAACAATTTCCTAAGAAGGGCGAGGTCACAATGACAGCAGAGACTACTAGGCCATAGCTTAATTACAGATTTGCCAAACTTCAGCTTTCCCCAAAGAGTCCCCTTACTAAACATTCAGACATCTACTGCCCTCAACGGTGAATCATGGAACTTTTAAAAAAAGAGAAATGAGTACCTGTTTGGGAATGTATTTTCCATTTTCCCTGAGGACTCTGCTCCGAATTAGGACCTGGCTGAAAAAAACAATCAAGACAATGAGATTTTTAAAAAGCGAAACACTAGAAGAAAATGAAGAATAAGAGTTGAAGACCTATTTAAACACAAGAGAGAGCCTATTTGGCAACAGTCCTGTGGGGACACTTTTCAAAATACAAGTGTCCTTAGAACCAATATAATATATTTAACCCAATAATCAGGTCTTCAAAAAAGCATTTTCCAGAAGTCACTGTGTTTATGAACAAAAGATTTCCAAGGAAGGCACATTTGGAACATCACACTCAGCTTTTTCTTACTGTATAAGAAGCTAAGAAGGAACTTTCTCTGAGTGAAAAGAGTAAGAGCTGGATACTCCTCAGAAGATCCAGGGGCATGAGGAGGGGAGAAGGGTGAGGACAAAAGAAAGAACTTTTAAAACCCCACAGAGAAATGAGTACAGGATTTGACGGGATTGCTCCCTGACAGACAACAAATAGAAATTCCAGCAGGATTCAGACTGTTAGTAAACTCTCAATAAACATTTACTGAATTAATAAATTATTTGGTGATATCAGACTATAACTGACTATTAAACAGAGTGTGATACAAGTGGGTAGTGCGAAGACACAGATGCCAAACAGGACAGAGATCAAAATACTAATGTTTGCTCGGTTTTCAAAAGTTGTTTTAATGGGGGAAAACCCCCTTAAGTTAATGGAAATCCTTCTTGGAAAGTGAAAAAAAAAAAAAAAGACAGAAATAAACAACATGCAAATTGTGCTTGGTTTTGTCTCTACTCCTCAGTATAAACCACCTGCTCTAATCAGGGTCCCCTTGTCACCTTACACATACTCTAGCCTCTCCATGTGCTGGGAATGCTCTAGTACCCCACTTCTTTTCTAAAGATTTTTTATTTATTTACTTGGCAGACAGAGATCACTAGTAGAGAGGCAGGCAGAGAGAGAGGAAGGGAAGCAGGCTCCCTGCTAAGCAGAGAACCCGATGTGGGGCTCGATCCCAGGACCCTAGGATCATGACCCGAGCCGAAGGCAGAGGCTTTAACCCACTGAGACACCCAGGCACCCCTAGTACCCCACTTCTTCACAAGTTCTACTCCATCATATCATAATACCTTCTTCAAGCCCCACCCTCTCCAAGAAACTCTGCCTGGTACCCTCATGGAATTCTCTCTGGTCTTCCTTCTCTTGATCTCGTTGTACTGTACAGTTGACTGCTCTCAACACAGACTTAGAGAGGTGACATGTAATATGTTCTGTCCCTGGGAGCTAGTCTAAAGCTACTCCAGGTGTGGCCTGTGTACCAGTGCTGGCCTGTGATGAGGTTAAGTGCAGACATTGAAAGTAAGGGTTTAGGAATGTTTATAATAATTTGGCATTTCCACAATATCCAAATAAATAAGTCCTAAAATGTTTACAAAAGCATCAGTCTATGATAGCTTGGAAATAAACAAAACAAAATAAAAAAATGGTCCTTCATCACTGATGGTTTAGGCAGCACTGGGTCTAGAGTAACGGATAAAAATTTAAGCTCTAGAGTTACGGATAAAAATTTAAGCTCTAGAGTTGAACAGATGGGTTCAAATCCTGGCTCTGCCACTTATTAGCTATGTGATCATGGGTGAGTCATTTAAATTTCCCATGCCTCCTTTCATATTATGCACAATAACAGATTTATTCTCATTGGGCAAATACTTCTTGAACTTCTGAATGCCATGTACTATTAGGTGACATAAACAACAGTGATCAAAAAGCAAGTATCTCAGAGCGCTTGGGTGGCTCAGTTGGTTAAGCAGCCACCTCTTGATTTCAGCTTAGGTCATGATCTCAGGGTCCTGGGATCAAGTCCTTCATCGTGCTCCGCATTTGGGGGCAGTCTGCTTGGGGAGTCTCTCCTTCCTCTGCTCCTCCCCCTGCTCTCTCTCTCAAGTAAATAAATCTTTTTTTAAAAAAAGATTTTATTTATTTATTTATTTGAGAGAGAGAGACAATGTAAGAGGGAACAGAAGCAGGGGGATTGGGAGAGGGATTTCCGCTGAGCAGGGAAGCTGATAAGGGGCTCAATCCCAGGACTCTGGGATCACAATCTGAGCCAAAGGCAGATGACTAATGACTGAGCCACCCAGGCGTCCTTCAAATAAATAAATTTTACCAAAAAGGCGGGGGGTGGTGGTGGCAAATATCTTATGCAAGTTAATGTCTAGTGGGAGATAAAGACATCGATTAAATAACCATAGGAAAAAATGTCAAATTCACCTGTTATGTCCTAGAAAGGATAGATGGATGGTATGGTGGGAGTATATAATATGGGGATTTGACCAAGTCTAGGAAGTTAAGGTCTGGGAAAAAGCTTTGATGATGATACATGACTATGTTGGAATCTTAGGACAACTAGAGATTACCTTGGCAAAGTGCTGGAGGTAATAGCATGGGCAAAAGCCCTGCAGCAGGCATAAAGACTATGTCTCTGAGGACCTGAGAAAAGGCCGCATGGCTAGAAGAAAGAGAACTACAGAAAACATGGTGAAAATGAGACTTGAGAGACATGCAAGAGACATACTATATAAGGCCACATGCATTCCAGTGTATTTTTTTAAACTGTGGTAAAAAATACGTAACATAAAATTTACCACTGTAATCCTATTTAAACACACAGTTCAGTAGTATATATACATGTACAAACACAATAGAATATTAGCCACAAGAAAGGAGATGCTGCCATCTGCAACAACATGGTTGAAACTTGAGGGCATTATGCTAAGTAAAATTAGCCCAGAGAAAGACAAACACGTAAGATCTCACTTATATTTGGAATCTTAAAAAAAAAAAGTCAAACTCATAGAAACAGAAATTAAAGTGGTGGTTACTGGGGGATGAGGGAGATGGGGAGACGCCGGCCAAAAGGTAGTTATAAGATGAATAAATTCTGGGGGTTTAACATATAGTATAGTGACTATAGCCAATAAAACTGTGTAATGCACTTGAAATTTACTGAAAGAGTAGACCTTAAGCATTCTTTAACACTGATTTTAAAAAAAAAAGGTAACTATGAGGTGATGTATATGTTAATTAATTGGATTGTGATAAGCAATTCAGAAAAGTATATGTATGTCAAATCATCATATTGTACATTTCATTTAGTTACAAAATACTGAAATGTGACACATGCTACAACATGGATGAACCTTGAAAACATTATGCTAAGTAAAATAAGACAGGTACAAAGGGACAAATATTTTATGATTCCACTTACATTAAGGTACCTAGAGTAGTCAAATTCATAGAAACAAAAAGTAGAATGCCGGTTGCAGGAACTGGGTGGAAAAGAGATGGGGAGTTATTACTTAATATGTTGAGTTTGTTTGGGATTATGAAAATACTGTGGAAGTGGATGATGGGGATGTTTGCACAACAGTGAGAATGTACTTAATGCCACTGAATTGTACACTTAAAAATAGTTTAAAAAAAAAAAAAAGAAAGAAAAGAGTGGGGTGCCTGGCTGGCTTCACTGGTGCAACGTGTGACTCTTGGCCTCAGGGTTGTGAGTTCGAACCCCATGTTGGGTGTGGAGAGTACTTAAAAAATAAAAAAGGAGGGAGGCCTGGGTGGCTCAGTTGGTTAAGCGGCTGCCTTCGGCTCAGGTCATGATCCCAGCGTCCCGGGATCAAGTCCCACACTGGGCTCCTTGCTCAGCAGGGAGCCTGCTTCTCCCTCTGCCTACCACTCTGCCAAAGCTTGCTCTCTCTCTCTCTCTCTCTCTAATAAATAAATAAATAAATCTTTTAAAAAAAAAAGGAGCAAAAGGGAAATACTGAGGGTTTTTTAAAAGATATTTTTAATTTTTTATTTTTTAATACTGAGGATTTTTTTTTTAATACTGAGGATTTTAAGCTGAGCTCTTCATATATACAATTTCATTTAATGATTACCACTGCATGTGGCACATGTTATTTTTCTTGTTTTGTCACTTGGACTGAAACTCCCTGAGGGTAGGGTCTTGGCCTTGTCATATCCTGTATCCTATGGCATATGGTACAGAGTAGGGCACATGGTAGATCATCAATAAAAACTGGTCACTATAGATAATTCAGGCCTTCTTCAGGCACTGTAATCAACAGAAATTCAGCTACATCTCCTGTATTTTCACTGCTGATGAATTTTGTAGAACTGGGGTTGAGAACCATGACCTTGAGGCATTTCAACCCTATATCAAGGCAAGCTTAAATTATATATTTTTTCAGATAAATAACAATATTCTTATTAATTGACACAACTCCTTTTTCCCTACATTTCTTGAGTGCTCTTTGATCTCTTCTCTATATGATAAAAATTTCATATCATTTTTTCCATTGACATCTACCATAGTTAGTCAATAGTTTTTTAATTAATTAATTAATTTTTATCAACATATGTTATTTGTTTCAGGGGTACAGGTCTGTGATTCATCAGTCTTACACAATTCACAGCACTCACCATAGTACATACCCTCCCCAATGTCCTGTATATTCTATACATTTTTTAAGATTTTATTTATTTATTTGACAGAGATCACAAGTAGGCAGAGAGGCAGGCAGAGAGGGGGAAGCAGGCTCCCCGCCAAGCAGAGAGCCCGATGCAGGGCTCAATCCCAGGACCCTGGGATCATGACCTGAGCCGAAGGCAGAGGCTTTAACCCACTGAGCCACCCAGGCACCCCATGCCCTGTATATTCTAAACACTCGGTTTCTCTGAGGTCTGTGAATACTACAAGAAATTTTTAATTTTGCATTTCCATTTCTGTCACTCTTGAAAAATAAGTCCTTATACTGCTTATAAAGACAAAGCTCTTCTGCATTGATAATTTGCAATTAAAAGACATTTTCTTAAAACTTTTTTTTTTTTTTAAATTTAGGTAGGCTCCATGTTCACCCTACAATCAAGACCTAAGCTGAGATCAAGAGTCAGAGACTTAGCCAACCTAGTCACCCATGTACCCTGAAAGCTTTAGTTTTTAAAGCTGGTATTTCTCAAATTGGAGTTTAATCATATATTAAAGACCTGAGTTTGTGTTTTTCCTTTCCTAAGAGTCAGTATATTCTTTGAGCTTGAGTACCATTTTTTCTAGACATTCTATCCCCAACTGTGATTTACTATATTGTATTCATTTATCTTTCAGATTTGGTTTAATATATTTAGAAAAATTTTAGTAAGTTTAGAGGCACCAAAAACTTAATAATTTATGAAACCAAAGGTTCCATTTTTATTTAGGCTAATGGAAACTTACACTATATATTTAGAGGAATGTTTTACAACCAGAAAACATGTTTTGCCTTGATTTTGGCAGGTTCAGATCCACGTGCTCAGCATTCCATCCAAGTTGACAGGATGACCTGGTGGGGTACTGTCACACCATGTAGAAACTGGCATGATCCAGACATCTCACATAAAGGAACAATAATGACCAGAGAGGTTTGAGTTTTCTCTAAGGCAGTCGTTCTCCATGAAGGTGGTACTGCCCTCTAGGGGGACTTCTGGAAATCTGTGGAACTTTTTTGATTGTCAAAATGATGGGGTAAAGAAATTAACTGTCATTTGTTAGAGGTAAGAGATGCTAAGTATTCCTCAGTGCTGGAGACAGTTGTGCAATTCAAAGAACCATCTCATGTTTCATACTATTTTTTAATATCTCACTGAATTGCTTTTAATTATCTGAGCCTCAAGCCTAATTCCATCTTTTTTTCCACAGGGAAGGAAGAAGTGATTTTTATATATATTCAACTTCCAGGTATGCAACCACCAAGTATGTATAAGGAAAACTGCACTTTGTTTTGTTCAGAACTTTATCAAAAGTAGTTCCTCATTTAGTAAAATCACATCCAAAACAGCACTGCCTTCTGTGATATCTAAATAGTGAATACTGTATCAGCCTATAGTTGAACCTGTCCCAACGAAGGTGATTTTATAATGAGGTACATGCTTTGACTTGTGCATTACACTTTTGAGGACCATTGTGAACAAGTACTTATGAAATAGAAATTGAATTATTTTTCTTTTATTTCTCCTTTGTCACAACTAGGGTATTACATTGTCGTTTTTATTCAAGTATAGTTGACACACAATGTCACATTAGTTTCAAGTATACAAAATAGTGATTTACAACTCTATACATTATGGTGTGCTCATATATGTAGCTACCATATGCCACCATACAACGCTACTACAATCTCATTGACTATGCTGTACCTTTCATCCATATGATTCATTCTGTAACTGGAAGCCTGTACCTCCTACTCCCCTTTACCCATTTACCCATCCCCTTATCTCCCTCCCCTCTGGCAACCATCAATTTGTTCTCTGTATTTATGGGTCTATTTCTGCTTTTGTTTTGTTTTTTTAGATTCCACATATAAGTGAAATCATATGGTAACTGCCTTTCTCTGTCCTCTTATTTCATTTAGCATACAGTAGCCTCTAGGCCCATCCATGTTGTTGCAAACATCATGTTGTTTGTTTGTTAAGTATTATTTTTATTTATAGAATGCAGGAACTGTGAATTTCATCTTGGGTTAGAAAAAGGAGCTGTGGGACGCCTGGGTGACTCTGTCAGTTAAGCATCTACCTTCGGCTTAGGTCACGATGCCAGGACCCTGGGACAGAGTCCCACAGCAGGCTCATTGCTCAGTGGGGAGTCTGCTTCTCCCTCTGCCTGCCGCTCCCCCTGCTTGTGCTTGCCCTCTTTCTCTGACAAATAAATTAAAAAAAAAAAAAAAAAAAAGGAGGTATGGGTGTGATGTTATTCAGAAACATCACTCTGAAATCACATAGTCAACCAAGAGCAGAAAACTGTGGCAGAGAATCTTTGACAACAGTAATTCTGGTCAAGAGAATTTAACTTGGGGAGTGAGACTGATCTGAGTTTAAGTACGGGCACAGTATTTTACAATTTTGGCTATTTGGGGTAGACTACTTAATTTCTCTGGCTTTTTTTCCTTCAACTGTAAAAATGGGGTCAGGATTATCTAATTTGGTGTGATTGTGAGGATAAAATGAGAACAATTTATTGGTATTAATAAATAAATGCTAAATATCTGAGCTCTCTTCACATTGCATCTTTTTATAGCCTTCCTTTCTGTGGAGAACTGACTTCAGGTTATCTCAGGAGGTTGGTTTTCATCAGTTCTGGAACTGATGCCACTGAAAAATAATTGAAGTGGCTGCTGTGGCATAGTGGAAAAGAACTCCCAATTTAGGAACCAGAAAATCTGGCTTCAAGTCCTGAATGTCATCATGTGTGACCATGGAACCTCTTAAGCCTCAGTTTCTATAAAATGGGACAGCAACATCTATCTCATAAGAGTTGCTTTGAATTCTAAATAAGTTAATGAATGTAAGTGCTTAGCTTAGTGCCTGGCATAGAATAAGTGCTTAATAAATATCAGTTTATTATTATTATTATTATTATTACTCTCAGCCTAATTGGGAAGGATAACCAAAAATAATAAAGCCGTGCTTCCTAAACTTCAGTTATTCTCATTCCATGGTTATGATTTTTGTTTTATTCACTAGCCCTTGTAATATTAAAACCTTATTATTTTTAAAAAGATTTTATTTATTTGTCAGAGACAACACAAGAAATGGGAGTATCAGGCAGAGGAAGAAGCAGGCTCCCCGCTGAGCAAGGAGCACAATGCGGAACTCGATCCCAGCACCTGGATCATGACCTGAGCCAAAGACAGACACTTAACCGACTGACCCATCCAGGTGTCCCAAAAGCTTAGTATTTTTTACATATCAACTTTTTCTACTTATGTAAGTTTTAACATAAATCTTTACATTGCCAGCCAATGGAAAACCAGTATTAGTTGCCACACTTAACACAAACACAATAAAAACAAAATATAATTAAATCTTCGTAAGATACTGTTGCTTGTTGAAAAGTTCTGAGCCCAAGGCTTGCTATTTCTTAAAATGGGAGATAAGTGATAGCGAAGTGGTTAAAGACACAGCAACATTTACCTAAGATCTCTGAAAATAATCACAATGATTGACTGGAATTTTTAAAAAGTTTTAATATGGTGGGGGCACAAATCTAAACTAAAATCATCTCAAATTACCTCTCTCCACAGATAAATACTGTAATGAAGCACATGAGAAAGAAGTTGCATCCAATCCTGAAGGAGAAATGATAATTACAGTCCCCCACATCTCTGGCAATTCTACATTTGTACAGCACTTGGTTACTTAGTATCTCAGCCGGCCACCACATTAGTTTGGTAAAACGAGTAGTGTAAACACACCCACCTTATACGTAGTTCATATAAGAGGGTTGGCGATTGTGGCCCAACAGCAACAATTTTATTGAGCACTTAATGGGTCCCAAGCCTGTGCTAAAGGCTTTGTAGGCTTCGTTTAAAATTTAATCCCCACGCCTGCTCTATGAGACACCTCTTGTTATCCTCATTTTACAAATGACTAAAGTGAAACACAGAGGTAACACAGGCAAGGTCACCCAGCCTTTGGGGCGCGATGTCAACCCGAACAAACTGACAAAACCCCTGTACTTTCTTGCCCAAGGTCACAGGGGAGTGAGGCCGCCGGAGAGGGAAGGCGCTGACCTGTCGGAGACTTGTTCCTGGGTGAGCTTCTTGTCGCTCTGCAGCAGGATGGACACGTAGTGGCGGATCATGCCCACAAAGAAGGTGATGATAACGATGGGTAGGACGACCCAAAGGCGGATGTTGGAGTCGAGCAGCAGCTCCGGCCCCGCCATCTTCACAGAGAGTCGGTTCCCACCCGGTGTAACCGGGTTTATCTCCCCGCGGGGCGCGGAGGCCCCTCTTTGATTTCGCCTGTAGGCCTTGTCACGCCTCTCAGCCTTCCTGGCCCGGAGCCCTACTCCAGCTTTGGCCCTTGAGGACTGCCCCTAGCCCCGCCGCCTGGCCGCCCACTTCCGGCGCGGAAGTTTAGCGTCAAGGCGAGGCGCGCCTCCGTGGCGTCAGCGTGGCGTCTCGCCGGGCGGCAAAGTCGAAAACAAAGGGTGGCGACGGCTTTTCGGCTGGTGAGTGGAGCAGCGGTCGCGGTCTCTCGAGGCCCAGGGTCACTGTGGCCTGCTAGCTGGGCCCCGGCCGAGCTCGGCTTTTCCTTCTGGGGCTCCGAGCACCGAACCACGTCCTTCTCATCTTCCCGGTAGTGGGATAATCCTCTCCCCCTCCCCCAGGTACCTCCGTGCGTCGTTAAAATGAAGGCGTTTACCCCCAACTCTTCTCGGAACGACCTGGTCCAGACAGTCGGCCCCACTCACCAGGCTTTCAGGTTTCTTTGGAAGGGAGCCGTGTTGTGTGCTTATGCCCTTAAGTCAGAGGATCCTAACTTAATTTTTGTCTGTAAAATGGCTGATAATTGTTATAAGTATTTAACGAGGCTGTGGATAAAGAAAACCCTTAGCATGGTGCGTGGTACATAGTAAATGTTAACTTGTTGGATGCCATCACTATAATCGAAAGTATAGTTGATAGGTAGCGCAGATTCTGGAGTCAGACTGCCTGACTTAGAAACCCAACTCCACCACTGAATGAGAATAATAAGGATACCTACCTCAAAAAAGGCTTGTGAGTAATTATGAAGCACTTAAAATCGTTCTTGTTAGTTATTAGTATTTACCTGCCTGCCAGCCATTCTCATTTAGGGAATATGCTCAGAAATTTTATGCCAGGTACCGTGTTGGGCACTAGGGATACAGAGATAAGTCAGACTGAGTTCCTGTTCTCAATGAGCCCCACAGTCTGGTGTGATGTGGTAGAGGATCCTAGATACACTCTATGGAACAGGGAGGCTGGAGTAGAAAGCCCCTACTGTGTCTTTAAGGACGAGTAGTAGTTTCCAGGCAGATAAGAGCATTTCAGGTGAAAACACCTTATGCAAAAGCACTGAGACCAAGAATGTTTTGGTTTACAAGATAGAGTATGAGGCCCTTAGTGTTCAGGTTCAAGACATCCCCTAGCTCTGCAGTTTCATTTCTAACTCTACAGGCTCCTTATCTGTTCCGTGTTCAGTTTTCCTGCCCAGACTATTCTTCTCATACATCTTCTATGGGCTAACTCCTGTTTCAGCCTTCAGGTCCCTTCTTTAATACCTTTTTCTCACAGAAATTATCCCTGAGAAATTGTCCCTGCTTTTCTTAATCTCCCCTACCCCCAACTAGATTAAATTTCCTTGTAAGCCCTCATAGCACCCTGTGCTTCTCTCTTATAGCACTTACATAACTGTACCTAAATAACTACCTCAAGACTACTCATTACTAGGGGTGCCTGGGTGGCTCAGTTGGTTAAGCGGCTGCCTTCAGCTCAGGTCATGATTCCAGGGTCCTTAGATAGAGCCCTGCATCGGGCTCCCTGCTCCGCAGAGAGCCTGCTTCTCTCTCCCTTCTTCTGCCGCTCTGCTTACTTGTGCTTTCTCTCTCTATTGCTCTGTCAAATAAATAAATAAAATCTTAAAAAAAAAAAGACTACTCATTACTATAATGTAAACTCCCTGAGGGCAATGATCATATCTGGTTCACACTTGTAACCCCAGCACCTAGCGAAGTCTCTAACATACAATTGGATTAATGAGTTAAAGGAGGAAAGTGGCCTTGCTAAAGAGGCAACTAGGTAAGCAAGTTTAGAAAGGAAGAGAGTATTGACCAGATAGAGGAGTTGAAATTCTTTCAACGTCTGGAGTTAGACAACTTTAGGGTAAAAACTAGAACCACTTTGGTTTTGGGTAGGGTACTTTTCTTTGAGCTATAGCTTTAACTTCTCAAAACTTACCTAGCTTCTGGGACGCCTGGGTGGCTCAGTGGGTTAAGCCACTGCTTTCGGCTCGGGTCATGATCCCAGCGTCCTGGGATCGAGTCCCGCATCGGGCTCTCTGCTTGGCAGGGAGCCTGCTTTTCCCCTCCCCTCTCTGCCTGCCTCTCTGCCTACTTATGTGATCTGAGTATCAAATAAATAAATAAAAAATATTTAAAAAAAAAACTTACCTAGCTTCTAGAGGGTAACTTCTATTCTCTGATTTTGCTCTAGAAAGTAATTTAATTGCAGAAGACTTCCAGTCAAAATGGTTTCCAAGAGAAGGCTGTCAAAATCAGAGGATAAAGAGAGCCTGATAGAAGATGTCTCCAGTAAGTATCTAGTCATTTGTTGTTTTATTTCCGGTAGCAAATGTGTGAGGCACTTAAGGAGAGATAAAGTTCCTCCTTTTAAGTCCTGGGAGTCATCAAGTCTTAATGGTTAGAGCACACAGAATCTAGTATCAGGATATTTGGGATTGAGTTTCTGCTTCTAATTTCAAGTATGACTTCGGCATGGTCATAGTTTTAGAACTTCAAATTAGTATTATAGAGCTTATCCACTTACATCATCTAGGTGCTGAGACAGAAGGTACAACAGAGTCGTTTGTCCTTTAAAAAAGGTTTATGGTCCTCTTTCCTCCCTTAAAAAGAGTTATAGTATGGAGGTGCCTGGCTCAGTCAGTGGAGCTTGTGACTCCTGATCTCAGGGTTGTGAATTCGAACCCCATGTTGCATGTAGAGATTGCTTAAAACTGAAAGTCTTAAAAAAATTATAATCCAGATAAAACTATGATAGGGATGTATAAAAGAAAGGCATTATATCAGAGCAAGCATGTCAGGGGCGAAGAAACAGTATGGACTGTCCATTTGAGAATGTGGTTGACAGAGGCCCTTACTTAGTTCTGATGGAAAAAGGTTGACAGGTTTTTTTTTCCCGTTTATTATATTCATCAACTATGTTAAGGGAGTTCTAACTTGTTACATCATTAAGGGAGAAGAGGAAATAATCCTACTTAATTTCAAGTACTGTTTGTTTTTGTTTATTATGTTTTATTACTTCTCTTGCATTGAAAGCCTTGGGATAAAACAAATCTGGGCTTTGTACTCAAAGGCTTGATGCCAGAGAACCTGCCTGATTCTTTTTACTACTGCATCAAGATCATTGGTTCTCACACTTTGGTGTACATCAAGATTATTACCTGGAAAGCTTTTTAAAAATTCGGATGCCCGGTCCCCATCCTCAAGATTTTTTTTTTTTTTTTTAAGATTTTATTTATTTATTTATTTATTTGTTAGAGAGAGAGAGAGAGCGCGCGAGCACAGGCAGACAGAGAGGCAGGTAGAGGCAGAGGGAGAAGCAGGCTCCCTGCCGAGCAAGGAGCCCGATGTGGGACTCGATCCCAGGACGCTGGGATCATGACCTGAGCCGAAGGCAGCCGCTTAACCAACTGAGCCACCCAGGCGTCCCCCATCCTCAAGATTTTAATTGAATAATTATGGGATGTGATCTAAGAATGTGCTTTTATTTTATTTTTTAAAGATATTATTTATTTGAGAGAGAAAGAACACAAGACGGGTGGGGAGGAGCAGAGGGAGAGAAAAGCAGACTCCCCGCTGAGCAGGGAGCCAGAGGGAGAAGCAGGCTCTGCGCTGAGCAATGAGCCTGATGTGGCGCTCAATTCCAGGACCCTGAAATCATGACCTGAGCCAAAGGCAGACACTTAACCGACTGAGTCACTTAGGCGCTCCTAAGAATGTACTTTTAATAAGCTTCTCAGTGATTTGAGTGCATTGGTTTGTAGACAACAGTTTGAGGCACACTAACTGCTTTAGAATTTGGGTGGAAAACATTTCCATGGTTATTTTTGTTAGAAGTGGCATGTTTTGAATTCTTCGAATGAAAATGCAATAGGGGGGCCTGGTGGCTCAGTCGTTAAGCGTCTGCCTTCTGCTCAGGTCATGATCCCGGGGTCCTGGGATCGAGCCGTGCATCGGGCTCTCAGCTTGGCAGGAAGTCTGCTTCTCTCTCTCCCACTCCCCCTGCTTGTGTTCCCTCTCTCACTGTGTCTGTCTCTGTCAAATAAATAAATAAAATATTTTTTAAAAATGCAATAGGCAGAAATAAGTGTTGAATTGTTTGTTTGATTGTTTGTAAGCCACTATTGCTGACCATTGTTAGAGATAAAATTTTACTACAGTATCAATTCCAATACAGTTCTTCAAGAACCCATCAATTTTCCTCTTAGGGTTATTGTAGGGTTTACAGTTTTAATCTTTACTATTTGTCACATTCTTGAAAATTTTGTCTGTTTTCAGAAGCCAGGAAGCAGCCACTTTCCAAGAAGACAAAGAAATCTCATGTTCACAATGAAGTTGAAGAAAATGACAGTATTTTTGTAAAGCTTCTTAAAACATCAGGAGTTATTCTAAAAACAGGAGAGAGTCAGAATCAAATAAGTAATATTTTAATTTAAATCTGTTCTCTGGGTTTAGTGCAGGGCTCAGAACTGGATCGTGGATTTCTGAAATAGAGAGGCAGTGAAGATTAAAAATGGGGGCAGCAGCCATCTCGAGACAAAGATGGCACTGATATTGGTTTTATTTTTTAATTATTTTTTTAAAAAAGATTTTATTTATTTGACAGATCATACGTAGGCAGAGAGGCAAGCAGAGAGAGAGGAGGAAGCAAGATCCCCACTGAGCAGAGAGCCTGACTCGGGGCTTGATCCCAGGACCTGGGATCATGACCTGAGCCAAAGGCAGAGGCTCTAACCTACTGAGCCACCCAGGTGCCTTAATACTGCTTTTTAGGAATATTTTTATAGTCTCTAGTACTAATTAATGCATGTTAAGTAATTCTAATTTTTTATTTTTTTAAACTTTTTTTTTAGAAAAAAATGTCATATACCAATAATACTTTGTGTTTTCTTGTGGAAAAATAAATTAATATTCAAGAGAATAATTAGGTCTGTGTCAGAGTAATTTCAGAAGAAAATTTATAAAGCCATTTAAAGCCTGGCTTTTAGGGCATAGATTACTCCATTATCCCATATCTTTTTTGGAATACTTAGCAGCTATTCTCTGTCAAAGCTAAATCTGTTTTCCCATGGGTTTAGAAAATTTGCTCTGAAATTAGGTTAAAAATATCCTTATTGGTTTCATAAGATATGAAACTTATCTTTAAGAAAGTAAAGCTTTACTTTAGGAAAGTAAAACTATGGTGGGCGGTATTAAAGACTCTGGTGATCAACTGTTTTTTCCTCTTAGCTGTGGATCAAGTTGTTTTCCAAAAGAAGCTTTTTCAGACTCTGAGGAAACATCCTTCTTATCCCAAAGTATGTGTTTCTTCCTGGTACTTTTGCGTTTGCCAGCACTACTCTGGAATTGGGAATATTAAGACACTGGCATAAAGTTGAATGGACTAGAATGATTTTTAGGTAACCTACAGCAAATGTTAAACTGAAAATCTTACTGTTGTTTTTTCAATATCATTAAGATAATAGAAGAATTTGTTAGTGGCCTAGAATCTTACATTGAGGACCAAGACAGTTTCAAGAGCTGCCTTTTGTCATGTGAACGTCTGCAGGATGAGGAAGCCAGGTATGGACTGGAGGCTTGGAATCTTGCTGACATTTAATCTGTTATACTAACTGGATTGGGGGATGGCGATAGGGGGGAGAATGCAATTTTTTGAATTTCACTTTTTATTTGTAACTGTTTTATCTTCAGTTTTAACCTTTAAATTATTAGTTTATAGTTATGAGACTAAGAACCAGAATGTTTTCTGGAGTTGATAGAATTCTATCTGTGTTGATAGAATTTTAACTCTCTACTTCTCCTTGAGTAAGAATCATCTTCTGTTGGCACCTGGGTGACTCAGTTGGTTGAGCGTCCAACTCCTCTTTTTGGCTCAGGTCATGATCTCAGAATTGTGAGATTGAGCCCTGCGTCAGGTTCTGTGCTCAGCTCAGGGTCTGTTTCAGATTCTCTCTTCCTCCCCCTTTTTTTTCTCCCCCAGGTCATGCTCGCTCTTTCTGTGCTCCGCCCCCATAAATAAATAAAATCTTAAAAAAAAAAAAAGAGCAGGGATGCCTGGGTGGCACAGTTAAGTGTCTGCCTTTGGCTCAGGTCATGATCCCAGAGTTCTGGGATCAAGCCCCACACCAGGCTCCCTGCTCGGTGGGGAGCCTGTTTCTCCCTCTCTGACTCCCCCTGCTTGTGTACACACTTGTTCTCCCTCTTTCTCTCTCAAATAAATAAAATCTTTTTTTTTTTCAAAGTCATTTTTTCATGTTTTGTATTTCTGCTATAACAGGATAGTTTCTCTTTAAATATTGTATACTTGGGACGCCTGGTAGCTCAGTCGATTAAGCTTCTGCCTTCGGCTCATGTCATGTTCCTAGGATCCTGGGATTGAGCCCCGCATCAAGCTCCTTGCTCAGTGCAGAGCCTGCTTCTCTTCTATCTGCTGCTCCCCTACTTGTGGGCTCTCATGCTTGCTCTTTCTCTCTCTTTAACAAATAAATTAAATTTTTTTTTAAATCTTCAAGAAATTTTAAAAATTGTTTATTTAACCAATTTTATGAAGAAATAATAAAAACATTAAGACAAGGAAAACAAATAGAAAACAAATCTTTTTTTTTTTCTTTTTACAGCATAGGCACATCTTACTCTAAGAGCCTCATTAAATTGCTTCTGGGAATTGACATATTACAGGTGAGACTGTGTCACTTTTTCTGTGAACATTTGATGGACTTCATTTGTGGTGTATGCCCAAGTATAAATGCCTGAGCTCAGGGTCTAGTAGAGTTAACAGGGAATTTGGGTTTGCAGTAGTTTACCATAGCCTCATTGCTGACATGTGTCTGGTAGGACAATTACTGTGACTTTGGACTGAGCTGATTAGCCCAGTACATTTCTTTGGAATCTCATTTATTCTGTCAGCCTCTCCTTCCTGATTTGTAAACCTTCCTCCCTTGTGTTCTGAGTACCTTATGTATCTCTGCTATATTTACATTTGTGTCATCTCGTATTTCAATTTTTACTTGCTGATTAACTTGATTTTGCCCCTTTCCTCCTCCTCTCTCTTTTAATATATTGAATAGACAATGCTTTAACATGTTTTAAATGTTTCAGATTATAAAAACGTACAATGGAAAGTCTTGCCTTACCCTGTCCTCCATTTTTTCTCTTTTCTTCTGTGAATCTTCACTGTGAATCTTCCCATACTCCTGTCCCTTCCTTTTCTTTGGAAATCTTCAATATAATTTAGTTAGCTTACATTTAAGACCCCTCTTACTCCTCTGGAGAGAAATCTTCTTTTCTTGCAAACTATTTGATAATCTTAAGTCTGCATTTCATAGGTTAACAGTTGTCATGTTTAGTAATATTTTTGATGATCTGATTATTTTAATGCTACCTTCATAATTATTTGGTAATTTTTTAGGAGACACATCATTGACAAGTCTCTGTGTCCCAACAGCTTATGTTCAAAATGCAGGCAGCATTCAAGTGGCCATTCTTAAAATAAGATTTCAGTTATAGCAGGGTTTTCTTCTAAGAGCTCTTGTTGGAGCAAATTGTGGTTAATTACATATTTCTGTTGTGTATTTAAAGACCATCTTCTAACTCCTTATGTCTTCTTTTTTAGCCTGCCATTATCAAAACTTTATTTGAAAAGTTGCCAGAATTTCTTTTTGAAAAGTAAGTGGAATTATTCTGGAATGCTTAAATTGCCTTTGTGTGCTTAAGTTTCTCTCTGAAAAGATTACTCTGAAACATCATCAGTTTCTCTGAAAGTCATATTGATCATGACACCAGATTCTTAATTGACTGCTAAAATTCCGGTGGGGTCTTTTTTTTTTTTTTTGAGATTTCTTTTGTTCATATGACTGCATATGCCTAGAAGGATACACAATAAACTATGAATAGTGGTTGTCTCCAAGGAGGGAAGCCAATGACTGGAATCAGATGTTCTATGAATAGTGTTCTTTACCTTTCCAATTTGGTAGGGTATGCATACTCAATTTTTTAGAATTTGCTTTAAAAAATAACTAAGTTGGGAAAAAATGAATAACCTAATAGAAAAGTAGAAAAAGGTCACTAACAGACAATTCACAAAGAAATAACAAGAGCGGGACGCCTGGGTCGCTCAGTTGGTTGAGCGGCTGCCTTCGGCTCAGGTCATGATCCCAGCATCCTGGGATCGAGTCCCACATCGGGCTCCTTGCTCAGCAGGGAGCGTGCTTCTCCCTCTGCCTCCCTCTGCCTGTGCTCACTCTCTCTGACAAATAAATAAATAAAATCTTAAAAAAAAAAAAAAAAAGAAATAATAAGAGCATCAAACTTTTTTTTCTAAATGCTCATTAATATTTAAAGATACAAATTTTTAAAAAATATTTTATTTGTTTATTTGACAGACAGAGATCACAAGTAGGCAGAGAGGCAGGCAGAGAGAGAGGGGGAAGCAGGCTCCTTGCTGAGCAGAGAGCCTAAAGTGGGGCTCGATTCCTGGACCCTGAGATCATGACCTGAGCCGAAGGCAGAGGCTTAACCCACTGAGCCACGCAGGTGCCTCAGAAGATACAAATTTAAAACAATACATACATTTTTTTCCTACTCTCAAGTGATCTCCCTTATTGAGTGTAATGAACAGGCATGCTTATACATTGCTGATAAACATAATCAGTTGGTTCAAGTCATTCTATAGGGCAGTAGGTTGTGTGTATCAAAACCTGAGATTTTGGGACACCTGGGTGGCTCAGTTGGTTAAGTGGCTGCCTTCGGCTCAGGTCATGATCCCAGCGTCCTGGAATCGAGTCCCGCATCGGGCTTCTTGCTCAACGGGGAGCCTGCTTCTCCCTCTGCCTCTGCCTGCCATTCTGTCTGCCTGTGCTCGCTCCCGCTCTCTCTCTGACAAATAAATAAATAAAATCTTAAAAAAAACAACAAACCTGAGATTTTGTATACTCTTTAATGCTCAGCCATGTCTTCTAATTTAGCCTAAGGTAATAACTGAGTGAAAACAGCAATGAATAAGATTACTGTTTAACAAAAAATTGTAACAATTGAGATGTTCAACTCTAGGGGATTGGTTAAGTAAATGAGGTACATCCCTATCATAGATTATTATGTGGACATTAAAAATTATACAGAGGACTATTTAATGCCTTGCACTAATTAGAAATAAAAGTAAGGTTACAAATCAGTATTTACAGTTTAGCCCAGTATGTTATTTAAAAAAAAAAATACAGGGTCCGTTGAGTGGCTCAGTCAGTTAAGCATCAGACTCTTGGTTTCAACTTGGGTCATGATCTCAGGGTTGTGAGATCTAACCCTGCTTTGGGCTCCATGCTCAACTTGGAGTCCACTTGGGATTTTCTCTCTCCCTCTTCCTCTGATCCTTCCTCCCAATTCCTCTTCCCCACTGCGCATGTGTCCTCTCTTTCTCTTTCTCTTAAATAAAATCTTTTAAAAAATACATATACTGTACTGTAGATACATATACGTATGCATATTGATAACAGACATCTCTGGAGGACAGGATTATAGGTCATTTTTGCTTTCTCATTTTTAATATGTATTTTCTCTAGGTTTGTTTGTTTTTTTAAAGATTTTATTTATTTGACAGAGATCACAACTAGGCAGAGAAGCAAGCAGAGAGAGGGAGAAGCAGGCTCCCTGCCAAGCAGAGGGCCCGATTCAGGGCTCGATCCCAGGACCCTGAGATCATGACCTGAGCCAAAGGCAGAGGCTTAACCCACTGAGTCACCCAGGTGTCCCTCTAGGTTTTATATATAGTAGTAATACACTTGAAGATAGATCTTCACAGATGCTTTGCCTGAATTGCTCATGTAGACATTTCTTGTATTTTTCAGTAGTTAAATTTGACTGCACTAAACAAAGACTGAGAATGCTATCAAGAAAAAAAAAACTGGAGGTAGTCCAGAACTTTAGACATAGGAGGAGGAAGGCAGATGCTCTCATTTGGGGGGAAATAATAACTAGGCCAACATTCCTTTTTATCTTTTTTTAAGATTTATTTATTTATTTATTAGAGAGGGCACACTTGCACACATGTGAGCATGCACATGAGTGGGGGCAGGGGCAAAGGGTGAGAGAATCTTCAAGCTGACTCCCCACTAGCATGGAGCTCCTTACGGAGCTCGATGTCACGACCCATGAGATCATGACAGGAGCCAAAACCAAGAGTCGAATGCTCAAATGACTGAGCCATCCAGGTGCCCAGCATTTCTTCATCTATAAATGGTTTTCAGTACTTTCACAGACATAGTCTAATTCGACCTTCTATGTTTCCAAAGTAGTATATGCTTGCTTTTTTTTTTTCAGTACTTAACACTTTTCTACCTTTTAAAATTTTTCTTGTTTTGGGACGCATAGGTGGCTCAGTTGGTTAAGAGGCCCTCTTCGGCTCAGGTCACGATCGCAGCGTCCTGGGATCGAGTCCCACATCGGGCTCCTTGCTCAGCAGTGAGCCTTCTTCTCTGTCTGCCTGTGCTCGCTCCTGCGCTCTCTCTCTATCTGACAAATAAATGAATTAAAAAAAAAATTTTTTTTTTAAATTTTTCTTGTTTAGTTTGTTCAGGTTTATTGCCTTTATTTTTTTGTTTACATAGTTATTAAGAAATATTCTCCAGACCTTCCTTAACCTTACTAAACCCTCCCCAGATGCAACCACTGTTAACAGTTTAGTGTGTCTTCTTCCATGTTAACATGTATGTGTCATGCTTTTCCTGTCACCTGTGTGTCTAATGCAGGTTGTGATGTAAACATTCGGTAAGTGTTAATTGAATGTCTGAAATGGTTTGTGCTCTATTAATGTTTGCTGTTGTATAAATCAAAAAAGCTAAGTTTCTGTCTTCTTATCCTAACATTTTAGTGTGAACAGTGATGGACTTAACATGCCTAGACTCATCATCAGTCAACTGAAATGGCTTGACAGAATTGTGGATGGCAAGGTAGGCTTTGGGGCTTGTTCTATCTCTTGGATTTAGAAAGTCTGTTTTCCATGCTTGATCAAACTTTTGGAATTTGCAGTGTTGTTTTTTCTTTTTTCCCTAAACTGAAAATTCACATTTTTCTATTTATTAGCTTTTTTCATCTTTCATAATTTGAGAATCATGGATGTTTCACCCTTTAAATTTCTCCAGAAAAAAAGTTTTTTCTAATTTTGATGACTAGATATCTATTAAATATTTGGAAAGAAATTAAGTAGCTTTCAAAGTACACAGATGACTGTGTTTTATTTCTCAAAAACAGTGAGATCTCAGATCAACCTACCATCCTGCAAATGTTTAATTTGATTACATATGAGGAAAGTGTTAGTAAGTTTTTACATTGTGTGATTTGTTATTAAGCACCATGGTAAAATTAAATCTGTTTCGAGCCTAGTGTGTAAGGCCTGTTTCTTTCCAGAGTTCTTTAAATCATTTTATTAATTTTTGTCAGGCATTCCAAGGCTAAATCTTTATTTGGAAGAACGTGAGTTTTGGAATTCCATGTGGACTGAAATTCTGTATTATTGTATATTTATTGTTTTGTACTTACTGTGTGTTCTTGGGCAATGCATATCCTCACCTTTTAAAAATGGGAATTGTCGGGGCGCCTCGCTGACTCAATCAGTGGAGCATGTGACTAGTGATCTCTGGGTTGTGAGTTTAAGCCCCACATTGGGTGTGAAGTCTGCTTAAAAAAAAGAAAAAGAATAGGGGTGCCTGGGTGGCTTAGTCAGTTAATCGGCTGCCTTCAGGTCATGATCCCGGGGTCCTGGGATTGGTCCCCACATCGCACTCCCTGCTCAGCAGGGAACATGCTTCTCCTTCTCCCTCTCCCTCTGCCTGCTGCTCTGCCTACTTGTGCTCTCTCTCAATCTCCCTGTCAAATAAAATCTTCAAGAAAACCCAAAAAGTTAAAAAAAAAAAAGGAATTGTCACACAGACTCCATAGAGTCATGAAGATTAAATGAAATAAAGTAGGAGTGCCTAGGTGGCTCAGTCGGTTAAGCATCTGCCTTCTGCTTAGGTCATGATCCCAGTTTCCTGGAATATAGCCCCGTGTCCTGCTCCCTGCTCAGTGGGGAGTCTGCTTCTCCCTCCACCTGCTCATGCCCTCGCTCTCTTTTTCCCTCCTCTACTCCCTTTCTCTCAAATAAATAAATAAATAAATAAAATCTTAAGTGGAGTAAAGTATACAACAGACCCACTAGATGGTGTACCATACCATGTGTGAAAATTTCTGGGTCATTGACCTCTGTATTTAGGCTTTGAGTTTGAATGTATGTATAGGTGCCATATTGTACAAAAATAATTCCATCTTTACATTTCATGAGAAGGACATCTTTCTCTGTTCTGGTTAGTGTGCAACAATTCTAATGGTGTCCTCCACTGCAGGATCTCACCACCAAGCTCATGCAGCTGATCAGTATTGCTCCGCTGTACCTGCAGCATGACTTTGTCACCAGCCTTCCTGAGATCCTAGGGGATTCCCAGCATGCTGATGTGGGGAAAGAACTCAGGTGGGTAAGTTCCCACTGTGGGAGCCTAAACTCTGTAGGATGAAAACAGTAGTAGGTCTATGACCAAACCACCCTAAACATGCCCGATCTTGTCTAGAAACAGTAGTAGTAATGTATTTCTATTTATATAAAAGAGGATGGTATCCACCTTCCATGAGTAGGTGTGGGATTTGACTTGTTTTTGTAATAATGAATATATGTTTGGGTAACCAATCTACTTTTTTAAAAAGAGTATAGTGGTTGTGAATATGAAGTCTGCCCTAGGGTTAGGCATTTAAATTTGGTCTTTGGAGACCTAGACATGATCCATCTGTTTCGTTAGCATGTATTCCACCCAGGGAGTCCTCAGTTATGACTCCATATCCAAATCATTTGTGGATCTTACCAAACATCTGCATTCTTTGGTCCCTAAATTATTCATTCTGGTGTACATCACATCGGACCCATTACTAAGAGCATTGCTTACTATCATTTAAATGAAAAATAGTACTTGGTAGGGCAGTTAATTAAAGAAGGGAGAACAATATCTCTCTGTAGTAGGATTTCTGCTTTAATACGATTTCCTGCTTACCCTCAAAATAGTTTTTAAAAAATCAGTTTGTAATACTTCCTTTTCTTTAGTTGTCTGCAAAACTACCTCCAGAAATGTCCATAGATTTCTTCCCTTTGTGCTTTTGGGTAGGTTGCTCCCTCTGGGTGTAGCAGTATACCACCCACTTTGCCTGCTTAATTCCAGCTTGTCCTTTTACATAGCCTTTTCTTAGAATCCATCACTGTTCTCTATTATGTGCTTCTATAATGCCTTGCATGTACATGTGTAATACTTCTCATACTTCCTTGTAATTGTTATAGGTGTTCTTTTTCCTTTTCTCAGGAAGGTTATGTGCCCAACTCAATAGTGGTTGCCTGTGGGTAGTGGAGATGGTGAGGAAAGGGCTTCTCATTTCTATTCTGTTTGAATTTTCTGGAATGAACATGTATTTTTTTAAAGATTTTATTTGAGAGAGAGAGCAAGCACGAGTGAGGGGTGGGGCAAAGAGAGGGAAAAGCAGACCCCTTGCTGAGCAGGGAACCTGATATGGGGCTCACTGTCAGTACCCTGAGGTCATGACCTGAGCCAAAGTCAGATGCTTAACCAGCTGACCCACCCAGATGGCCGAAGCATGTATTTTTTTTTTTTTTTTTTTAGATCAAAATAATTTTTAGGAATGCCTGGGAGGCTCAGTCAGTTAAGCATCCTGCCTTTGGCTTAGGTTATGATCCCAGAGTCCTGGGATCCTGGGATCGAGCCCTGAGTTGGGCTCCCTGCTCAGTGGGGGGTCTGCTTCTCCCTCTGCCTCTCCCTCCTCACCTTGCCTGTGTGCTCACTCTCTCTCTTCAAGTAAATAGATAAAATCTTAAAAAATTTTTTTAAATTAAATACACTATTAACAAGCTTAGTGAGAACTGAGTATGTTCTCTCTTCCCATATTCTGAGTGGTTTTTCTGAGTAATTATCTGCCCAGCTCTGTTAAAAGTTACACAGCTTTTCTCTTTTTGCACCATTCCACAGTGACCTTTTAATGGAGAATACTCTACTCACTGTTCCTATCCTGGATGTCCTTTCTAGCCTCCGACTTGACCTAAAGCTCCTGTCTCAGGTAGGAAGTACTCCGCTCTCCAGAAACAGAGCCAGCTTTGTTACCTCCCAGAACCAATGTCAGTCACTTATTGCTATGAAGCAGTTGTGTATGAAAGTTTAATTTTGAAACGATCCAGGGGCATCTGGGTGGCTCAGTTGGTTAAGCGTCTGCCTTTGGCTCAGGTCATGATCCCAAAGTCCCAGGATCAAGCTGCATGTCGGATTCCTGCTGAGCAGGGAGTCTGCTTCACCCTTTCCCTCTGACACTGCCCTCCGCTCGTGTTCTCTTTCTCTTTCAAATAAATCTTTAAAAAATTTTTGAAACGATATTGATGAATATCTTTTTATGATATTCATCATAAAAAAAAGATGATATGATGATCATCTTTTTGATGAACTTCATATGCCATAGTATTATGGATTTGCTGCTCTGTCTCAAAGCAGTAAATTTTAGTGGAAATCTCTATCTTGCCTAATATTTACATACTGCTCCTCATAGGAATAACAATTTTATGTGTCTTCCTTCAGCCAGTGGAAAATTCAGGCTCTAAATTATAAGGTAATAACACTTTTACATTTATCATCTGTTTGGTTTTTTTAAAATGTTATTTATTAATTTGACACAGAGAGAGAGAGATTGAGAGAGGACACAAGTAGGCAGAGTGGCAGGCAGAAGGAGAGGGAGAAGCAGGCTCTCCACTGAGCAGGGAGCCCGTCATGGGGCTCTATCCCATGAACTTGGGATCATGACCTGAGCCGAAGGCAGCCACTTAACCAACTGAGCCACCCAGCTGCCCCAACACCTGTCTGTTTTTGAAGAAACTGTGGCATTAACAATTAAAAGCTTGTAAGTTGGAATAAAATTGAAAATAAAATGAAGTGTTTTTCCTCCTAAATGACAAGTGAGAAAACTGAATGAGAGAAGTAGGTTTTCTGATTTTACCTAACAGGTCAGTACTAGGTTGAGGTATTAGCATAAAAATATTTAAGATTTTTGTGCTTTTTATGTTTAGGTCCGCCAGCTGGTGATGGGTAAGCTGTTATCTGTCAAACTGGAGGATTTACCTGTGATAATCAAGTTCATTCTTCATTCTGTAACAGCTGCAGATGCACTTGAGGTACCCTATTATTTCCCAACAAACACCAATCGCATGCTAGATCTCTGGGAGTACAGAGTATAGCAGTGGTGCCCTTGTGAAAGTCAGTAATGGAAAAAAGACGTACCTAGATGAAGATACATCAAGATCCATTACTAAAACTATAGCTTCTAATTCTTCTCTGTTCCCAAACCTACTGATAATGCTGCTTAATCCAGATAGTATTCAGGCGATGGAATGGAACTAGCCAGATTTATTGTTGCATATAAGCCATTACACTGTTTTATTTGCTATTTCCTTGTAATACCTCACGGAATTCTGGAATTTTGAAGGGCGTGACATACTATCCTTGCATTAACTATTTTCATCAACTTGCCTTTTTAAAATGCCTTGTCTAGGGGCACCCCATAGCTCAGTCAGTAGAGCATGTGAACCTTGATCTTGGAGTTGTGAGTTTGAGCCCCATGTTGTATATAGAGATTACTTAAAAATAAAATCTTAAAAAATAAAAAGCCTTGTTTAACATTTAGTGATTTTTCTTACTCAGTCTTTCAGGGGATTGCTATGGTTCTATTGAAAGAACGAAGTGTGCCTGTCCACTGTTAATGAGCAGAACACATAACTTAATATTTATTTTCCACAGGTAATTTCTGAGCTCCGGGAGAAGTTGGATCTACAGCATTGTATTTTGCCATCACGGTTGCAGGCTTCCCAAAGCAAGTTGAAAAATAAAGGACAACAAAGGTATAATGTCATCGACAGTTACTACCCTTTTTCTCGCATAGGCAAGGCAAGTTTTCTGACATTTATTCTGAAGCCAGGACAGTAGATCTTAATACTTTCGATTACAAATAATGGTAATAATATTGTTTGCATGTACCACTATACAGTGCTTCAGATCATATGTATGTGGTACATGTAACATATGTGTACATGTGTATGTGGGCGGGTGGGGTGTATTCTCCCGGCAATTCGAATCAGTCTTAGATAGACTGCAGTACAAGTTTATTAGCCATTTTACACATGAGGCTGGCCTTGGAACAGGCACTTGGCTAGTAACAGGAACCCGGGTTTTATAGGTTCCTCTCTGGTAAGTGGAAGAGTAATTTTTTTCCCCCTCTGCTGCTTGTAGTTCTTCAGGAAATCAAGAAAACAGCAGTCAGGACTGTGTTATTCTCCTCTTTGATGTAATAAAGTCAGCTGTTAGATATGAGAAGATCATTTCAGAAGCCTGGATTAAGGTGAGTGAGATCTTCATGACTTTGAACATTAAGGAGGGAGTAGGTGGTAATCAGTGATGGATATGTAAGTAAAGGTAGGTGGAAATAAAAGTGTTGAAAATCAGTCAAGTAGAAGTGACAGATGATGGTTCCCAGATGGACAGATTGCTTCTCAGGAGAATGGGGCATGCTCAGTAAGGTGAAACATGTTCTATTTATGTGTTATAATACTTTCGTGATCCTTTTTTTTCTAGGCAATTGAAAACACTGCCTCAGTGTCTGAACACAAGGTAAATTCATAATACTATGAATTTTAAGTACTGTGGACTTAAAATTAATTATATGGCTAGTTTTTCTTTTCTCTTGCTCTCTCCAGTCATCCCTTCTGTGCCTTCTAAAGCTGCGTAATAAACATTAGCTGTCTGGAGAAGATAATCTGAGGGGATGAGTTGCTAGATAGTGTTTCCTACTCATTTTGGCAATGGAATAAACCTAAGCTATCCATAAGGGGAAATATTAACATTCCAAACAAGCACAGTGAGTTGCAGTCCCAAGGAACCAAGTCCCCACAGATGAAGTGAAGACAGGAGTCACTTGGGGCATGGGTCGGGTCCCTGTGTCTATCTGATTACCCTTCCTTCTGGCAAATGTAATTGTCAAGATAATGGCATTCCATGTTTTACTTACCTTTGCCCGTGTCTACCTGACCAGAGTGAATCAAATAGTCCATACATTCACTGTCAAGGCAGTAGTACTGAATCCGTCTTAATTATGGAAATTTTTTCTTCTGTTGAGAAGCCAGATGATTGTTTCTTATGTACTAGTTGGTTCCCCTTAAGGATTTTTCATTAGTTGGAATCTGTTTTGTTTTGTAGGGTTGTCAGATTATCCAATTGTTGGTTGGCTATTTTTAAAGCTTTTATGATAGTGAATTAAACAATGAAAAACTCAGTTTTTTGGGAAGGATCAAAATACCCTAATGCAACTCTTTTCTTTTTTCATTTTTGCATAACTGTTGGCCACCTATATACCTGTTTTACCTGTTTTTACAGATTTCTGATTATTATATAATTTTTGCATTCTGATTTTTTTCTCTTGACATTGCATCATAAACATTTTAATGCTTCTACAATGTCTATATATATATATTTTTATTTATTTATTTATTTATTATTTTTTTAAAATAATCTCTATGCCTAGAGTGGAACCCAGTGAGGGGCTTGAACTCACATTCCGGAAGTCATGACCTGAGCCGAAATCAGTAGTCAGACACTTAACTGACTAAGCTACCCAGGTGCCCCATTATTTATTTTATAACAGGAAAACCTTTTTTTTTTAAAGATTTTATTTTTAAATGATCTCTATACCCAATGTGAGGCTTGAAATTACAACCAAGGTCAAGAGTTGTATGCTCGACTGACTAAATCCCCCTGCCTCTGGCAACTATCAATCTGTTCTGTCAATGAATTCACTTTTTTGTGTGTTTTGTTTTGTTTCCTTATTTTTTAAGTTCCATATATAAGCAAGATCACAAGGTATTTGTCTTTGTCTGACTTAGTTCACTTAGCATAATACCCTCAAGATCTGTCCGTATTATTACAAATGGCAAGATTTCATTCTTTTTATGGCTGAATAATATTTCAGTGTGTGTCTGTGTAGGTGTGTGTCTGTGTGTGACTGTGTACTTACCACATTTGCTTTTCACCTAGGTTGCTTTCATGTCTTCGCTACTGTAAATAATGTAGAGGGATCATAGGAGTGCAGATATTTTGTCGAATTAATTTTTAGTTGTTTTTTTTTTTTTTTAATAAATACCTAGAAGTAGAATTTCTGGATCACATGATATTTCTACTTTTAATTTTTTTAAGGTTTTTATTTTATTTTATTTTATTTATTTGATAGAGAGAGAGATCACAAGTAGGCACAGAGGCAGACAGAGGGGGAGGGGGAAGCAGGCTCCCCGCCGAGAGGAGAGCCCCACGTGGGGCTCAATCCCAAGACCCTGAGATCATGACCTGAGCCGAATGCAGAGGCTCAACCCACTGAGCCACCCAGGTGCCCCTAACCTTTTTTTTTTAAACTAGGTAAAAATTCTTTTTGCTGATAATACATGAAAGAAACAAATTTTACAAATATAAACAAACATATATAATCAACTAATTACAGTGAATAAGTACTGAGTTATTCTGACAGATGATGTTGCTCTATAACCTTCTTTTTATTTTTTTTATTTTTTATTTTTTATTTTTTTTATTTGACAGAGATCACAAGTAGGCAGAGAGAGAGAGAGGAGGAAGCAGGCTCCCCTCGGAACAGAGAGCCCAATGCGGGGCTCGATCCCAGGACCCCGAGATCACGACCCAAGCCGAAGGCAGCGGCTTTAACCACTGAGCCACCCAGGCGCCCCTATAAACTTCTTCTTTTTTTTTTTTTTTTTTTTAAAGATTTTATTTGGGGCGCCTGGGTGGCTCAGTGGGTTAAAGTCTCTACCTTCGGCTCAGGTCATAATCCCAGGGTCCTGGGATCGAGCCCTGCATCGGGCTCTCTGCTCAGCGGGAAGCCTGCCTCCCCCTCTCTCTCTGCCTGCCTCTCTGCCTACTTGTGATCTCTGCCTGTCAAATAAATAAATAAAATCTTTAAAAAAAAAAGATTAATTTGACAGAGTTCACAAGTAGGCAGAGAGGCAGGTAGAGAGAGAGAGGAAGAAGCAGGCTCCCTACGGAGCAGAGAGCCTGATGCGGGGCTCGATCCTAGGACCCTGAGATCATGACCTGAGCTGAAGGCAGAGGCTTAACCCACTGAGCCACCCAGGCGCCCTTATAACCTTCTTTTTAAAACATACTTAATATAAGCTAATTGTGGAGATAAAACCCCACAAGGAATCTAAAAAATGTTAAAATGTTAAAAATGTTAAAGAGGTTCTCTTCACTCTCTGTTCCATTCTTCATGGATAATTCTTCCAGATTTATTTCCTATTCATATACAAGCTGTAGTGAGTGCAGGCATTCTTATTCTTACATTTAAACATATTTATGTATATTGTTTTTACAAAAATAAATCTTACTATTGTCTTGTAGGTTGCTTTTTTTTAAACTTCACAATGTTGTGAATGTCTATCAAAAAATGTAGTCTAGCTCATTCATTTTAATAGCTGTATAATATTCCGAAAATGACTGTTAGAATTTTATTTTTTTCATATTGACAGGCATTTCCACCTTTCCAACTTTTCAGAAAGTAGTTTTCCTAATAATAATGAAATATATACTGAGGTTGCAAGTGATTTTTCTTTAATAAATATATAGATCTTCAAAGTTTTTTCCATAATAATATTACTTCAGCTTATATTCCAGTGTTTTCATAAAAGATAATAGTGGTTAATAGTTACAGCACTTTATTTCTCTGAAAAAATTTGTGGGTTTTCAAAAGAGACTCTTAATGTCATAAAACAAACTGAGGGGGGTGGGGGGGAGAGGGATTGGGAGAGGGTGGTGGGGTTACATTATATGTTTAAATTAAAAAAGCTTAAATAAAAAAATAAAAAAAAATTTGTGGGTTTTGTGACCAAAAAAAAAATGTAGATACTCCCATGGGAGTGTGTTGAGCAAATAAGTATCACCCCTTCTGTGTTTTCATGGGAAAAAGTTGTGAGCTGCTATTTCACGACAATAAATGTACTGATTTATTAAACTCTTTCTCTGTTGTCGTATTTGTTGACAATAGACTTTTGACTTGGCAATGCTTCTCATCATCTATAGCACCAACACTCAGACAAAGAAGTACATTGAGAGGGTGCTAAGAAATAAGATTCGATCAGGCTGCTTTCAAGAACAGCTGCTGCAGAGTACATTCTATATTCATGACTTGGTAAGTGGCAGAGAATTAGCAACATTAGTCTGAAAGTTATAGAGAAGTCATTTTTAACTTTTCTTACTCAGTGTGGAAATCCTTGACAATACCGCCTTTGCTTGATGTTGATTTTTGACAGCTCAGTATGTTTTCAGAATGTAATAGGATTATTACTTACCTTGATCGAGACGTTATACACTGTTAATAAAACCAACCCAAGACTGGTATCTCATCTTTTTAGAAAAAACGTGACAAAATTGACTTATGTTGAACTGATTAAACTCAAGCCCCCAATTTTTTTTACAGGAAATGTTTTAGTTCAGATCTTCTAATTTTACATTCTTATAACTTGATTTTTAACTTAAAATGGAAGGCTTTGCAGCTCCCATATAAAAGTTTCTTCATGTTAGTTTCAGCCCATTGTTCAAGCACATTGAGACGTTTAAATCTTAACTTTGCATTAATCATTTTAATTATCTAGCTCTTTGTGGTCCGTAGCTTTGACAAACTTGCTTCTGTATCCTGTTCTAAGCACTTTTTATTTTTTTAATATTTTTAAAGTTATTTATTTATTATTTGAGAGAGAGAGAGCACACGAGCTCAGGCAGACAGAGTGGTAGGTAGAGGCAGAGGGAGAAGCAGGCGCTCTGCCGAGCAAGGAGCCCATTGTGGGACTCAGTCGCAGGATGCTGGGATCATGACCTGAGCCAAAGACAGCTGCTTAACCAACTGAGCCACCCAGGTGTCCCTCTAAGCAGTTTTTAAAAACCCTGAGCAAAACAGGACCAGAAGAATGCTAATAGAGACATAATTATGCATCTTTTGAACCATCCCTATTTGGCCATTAGGTGCTGTGACTCTTGGGTGATTTTTTTCTGTTGAAATATAAACCATTTGATTAGAATTTTATAAGTTAGGAATAGTATTTCCTGATGAATTTTCAGGATAGGATATTAATAGCGTATACGTTCTTAAAAAGCTGGATAACCAGTAACCAGTAGTTTGGGGCTTGACTTAGGTGCTAATGAGAATATACGGTTGGGTCTTAATATTTTATATTTAGAAATGTATTTGATGTTTCTATGATTTTATCTTACAGTCCTTTCTGTGCTTATTTCTGGCAATAGTATGTGGTTTTGGTTATAATTTTCCAGAAGGCAGAAATCACATATAATTTTTTAAAAGATTTATTTATTTATCTTAGAGTGGGGGCAGAAGAAGAGGGAGATACCCAAGCAGACTCTGTGCTAAATGTGGGGCCCAATGTAGGGCTCAGTCTTATGACCCCGAGATCATGACCAGAGCCAAAACCAAGAGTTGGACATTTAACTGACTATGCCACCCAGGTGCCTCGTATATAATTTTTTATTGCATTTTCCTCAGCAAAGCATTATACCCAATTCAGGGCTTATTTTAAGATTTTTATTTATTGTGATGGTATCAGTAAAGAAACTGGACTTAAACTGGTTATTTACTTTGGGTCCATTAATGTCCATTTTCTGCCCAGTTGCTAAGACATGATCAGTTCTCTTTTTGATCTCAGAAGAAATCAATTTAGTTGGTATTGAACCTTATAGATTGATTCCAAATCATAACCAAGGTAGAGCAGACCCAGTATATCCCCAGAGAGGTAGTATGATTGAGTGAGGATATTGGGATTTAGAAGATCTGGATTTGAGGGGTGCCTGGGTGGCTCAGTTGGTTAAGTGTCTGCCTTTGGCTCGGGTTGTGATCCTGGAGTTCTGGGATTGAGCCCTGCCTCCGGCTCCCTGCTCAGCAGCGGATCTGCTTCTCCCTCTCCCTATACTGCTCCCCCACTTGTGCTCTATCCCTCACTCTCTCTCTCTCAAAAAAATAAAAAAAAAAAAAAATCTGGGTTCTAGTCCCAAATTGGGCAGATAGGAACAATGCTATTAGGCTTATAATTTAACTTCTTCGTCTTCCAGGTCACTTCTTATCCATTCATTGAATCCCATTGATTCTAAGCAAAAACTCAGAATGATGAAAGATAATTTTGAATAAAACAAATATTATGTTACCCTAAGTTAAAATGAGAGTTGGTGAGAACTCTGATATCCTATAAGGGTCAGCAAGTCTTGGTTGTGTAATAACTAAATTTCTCCCACAGCTTCTTTTTTTTGTCTCCTCTTTACCCCCTCAAGGTCCTTAAGGATATTTGCCCATCTATTCTGTCATTGGCGCAGTGTTTGTTGCACTCCCTCGACCAGAGTATCATTTTGTTTGGCAGTCTCCTATACAAATACGCATTTAAGTTTTTTGACACTTACTGTCAGCAGGTATGTCGAAATATTTATTTTGGAAAGGAGGGAACCAGAAGAAATACAATTCCAAGTGACTTGCGTGTGATATGATGTTTATTTCTTGTTGGTTGGAAGGCATTGAAGGAAAAAGAACTCTGAACTGGGAGTTGGGAAAACTTAGTCCTAGTCTTAATAAAATAAGGGAGACTGGACTGGAGGATCTAACTCTGCATTTTGAGCTCTAAAATTCTCTGACTTTAAAATGAAGGTCCACATCCAGTCTATTTTTTTTTAAGGTTTTATTTATTTATTTGACAGAGAGAGAGAGATCACAAGTAGGCAGAGAGGCAGGCAGACGGGGCGGGGGGGAAGCAGGCTCCCTGCTGAGCAGAGAGCCTGAAGTGGGGCTCAATCCCAGGACCCTGAGATCATGACCTGAGCTGAAGGCAGAGGCTTAACACACTGAGCCACCTAGGCGCCCCCACATCCAGTCTGTTTTAAATAAACCATGACTAAAAGGGCTTGGGTTATCGGGCAGCTTTCATAGTATACAGAAAGAGCAAGTTTAAAATTTAGCTGCAAATGATCAGCTGCCATTTGATCCTGGAGTTGTTCTCTAGAAAAAAATTCTGGAGAAAAACAAATGAAGGAGAAATGCCTGAGGGCATAACCCTATTCCCATGAACATGAGACACAAAATTTAATAGCACATATCCAGAAAGGGATGGCTCTACTTGTGGAAAGTGATTATGAAATCAACAGAGTGTCTTACTTTGTATTTTTTTGTACATGCTATACATACTGTTAACAATGTCAAAACATTTTAATGGAACGTATAAAAATAAAGACAAAATTTTAAAAATTTAAAGCAGAGCAATAGATTCAGCTGGCATGAGCTAGCTGCTGCAGTTGAGAAAACAATATGATTCAGTATGGAGCAGCGGTATAAAGGAAAGGGAGAATGGCATACAAGATATTTTTTTGGAACCATGTTAATGTCTTAGAGATACTCTCATGGTTCATGTTTGCTTGAAACATACAAGTCTAACCTGTAGAAACCTTTAAAACCTTGAGCTTCTTGAGTTCCATCTTTTTCTTTTTCTTTTTCCTTTTTTTTTTTTAAGATTTTATTTTTAAGGGACACGTGGCTGGCTGTCGTTAAGCGTCTCCCTTACTGCTCAGGTCATGGTCCCATGGTCCTGGGATCAAGCCCCACATCTAGCTCCCTGCTCAGCAGGAAGCCTGCTTCTTCTCCCTCTCCTGCTCCCCCCGCCTGTGTTCTCTCTCTCACTGTGTCTCTCTCCCTGTCAAATAAATAAATACAATCTTTAAAGAAAAAAAAAAGGATTTTTGGGCGCCTGGGTGGCTCAGTGAGTTAAAGCCTCTGCCTTAGGCTCAGGTCATGATCTCAGGGTCCTGGGATCGAGCCCCACATCGGGCTTTCTGCTCGGCGGGGAGCCTGCTTCCTCCTCTCTCTCTGCCTGCCTCTCTGCCTACTTGTGATCTCTGTCTGTCAAATAAATAAATTAAAAAAAAAAAATCTTAAAAAAAAAAAAGGATTTTGTCTTTAAGTAATCTCTATACCCAACATGGGGCTCAAACCCACAACTGAGAGATCAAGAGTCACCTGCTGCAACTGAGTTCCATCTTTTTAGTAAATTTTAACAGATTAAGTACAACCATAGCTTAAAGGGTAGTATTTAACCCATATGAAAAAAGAAAGAGACTATGCCAGGGAGCAAAACCAGGAGGGCTTATAGTGCTCACTGATAAATATTAGGAAAGAAGGCAGGAGTGGATGGTTGTGTAATTAGATTGACATAATCCTCAACCTCCTGAAAACAACATTAATGAAAAGTAGATAATAGAATTAGACAATGGGATACGGTAGGTTGAGATTAGAATGGTCTCAAGCATTAACCCTTTTAAGATGGCCATGTCATATTTTCATTCACACTATCCTGTTGACTTTTTACCGTGTAGGAAGTAGTTGGTGCCCTAGTGACTCATATCTGCAGCGGGAATGAAGCTGAAGTTGATACTGCATTGGATGTCCTCCTGGAGTTGGTAGTTCTAAACCTTTCTGCTATGAGGCTGAATGCTGTGTTTGTGAAGGTATGTGTCCCTCCGGTGATGTATTTTGAGTCATTTTTCTTTCTTGCATGTATTTGAGAGAGACCTGGCATCTGTTAATTAGTAGCAGTTTAATTTGTGTTCTAGATATTGAGCACTATAATTGGTAGGAAGGGGTGGGAAGGAGGTGGGATAATGGACAAATAATAGAAAAAAGATAACTCATTTATATATGTATTAATGCATTCAGCAAATACTTCTTTGTACTTATATGCAGGCTCTATTCTAGGTGCTCTGTATATAAGACTTAGTTCTTGCCTTTGGTGATAGTAAAACACGTAAACAAGTCACTGTAGATACAACTTGAGAAATCCCTAGAAAGATTAAGTGCTATAGATGCACCAGAGCAAGAATAATTTAGCCTAGGAAACTGGATACTACTTCAAGTACTACTACTTCAAAGAGTAGATTTGAGTAATTCTTGAAGTTTGGGCATGGTTCAATAAGAGAAAATACAGGAAGCGCATCTAGGCAGACACAGTTTAAACAGAAGCAAATTGGCATCCGGGTCCATGGTATACCTAAAGGATAACAAGTAGACTAGCATGGCTGGCAAACGAGGTGAGGCTGGGAAGACATAGGACAATGTCAGATTACGAAGGGTCTCAAATACCACGCTCAAGGGTTTCAACCTGATTTTATAGACTGTTCAGAGCTATTACAGACTTTTCACAGGGGGTTGGCAGAATCAGGTCTGGGCTTTGAAAGGTAATTGTAGGTCATGTTATCCCCATATTAGGGATGAGAAAGCTGAGGTTTTGCCCAACATTAAAAAGTAAGTTTTTCCCTTGTGATTGCTTCCACATCTGTAGAAAAAGAATAAGTAATTCATGGCGTGGAAACCAAAAGGGATGTTATGATAAGAGTAAGGTCAGAGATGTAACTTTTGACAGAGTACTGTTTCACTAAGAAGGGAAGGATGAAGAAGAATAGGGAGAACTAGGAGGTATGTTAGGATGCTTAACCCCTTGGGCTCTGGGCACAGCCTGAGAGAACTTGAGCTTTTGTGGCTATCCAGAAGCATCTTACAAGGATTTTAATTTTTTTATTTGATGGAGGAAAATATCAGTGGCTAACCTTATCATTGGCATTTTTTTTTTCCATAGGGCATTTTAGATTATCTGGATAATATGTCCCCTCAGCAGATACGAAAACTCTTCTGTATTCTCAGCACACTGGCATTTAGCAAACAGCATGAAGCCAGCAGTCACATCCAGGTAACAGGCAGTGTGTTGAGAAACCTTTAAAACTTTAAACTTCTTTAAATGAAATTCACTGAACATAATTACAGCTCAGACCATGGCTGTGTACTTGATTTCTGTTAATACACAGGCTAGAGTAATTATGTTCAGACATTAAGTGTCTGTTGTGTACCAAACATTGAGATGGTAGGTATATTAGACCTTCTACCCTCAAATAGCTTAGTGTATTAGGGTAGAAATGGGTCTGTAATCAGCTGACTAGGGAACTGAGTAAGAAAAGCCTTGATGGCTCAGATGGTTAAATGTCTGCCTTGTGCTCAGGTCATGATCCCAGGGTCCTGGGATCTAGCCCCACATCGGGTTCCCTGCTCAGCAGGAAGCCTACATCTCCTCTCCCACTCCCCCTATTTGTGTTCCCTTTCTCACTGTGTCTCTCTGTATCAAATAAATAAATAAAATCCTAAGGAAAAAAAAAAAGAAAAGAAAAGCTATTCAGGTTCTATACTGAGTGCTCTGGGGACACAGTGTTGCCTTGTTTCCTAGGGAACCTCTACATCTCATGTGAACTTATCTGGGCTTGCTTTCATTGGTCACCATTTGCTGAGAAAGTCAGGCAAAGGGACTAAAACAAGAGATTGCATTGCAATCAGAACTTGTAGCTCTTTTTGTATCTTTAGTGCCACCCTGTGGCAGTAATCCATACTGGACTGTAACTTTGAACAACCAACACCTTTTGTTAATTTAAAAAAAAAAGGAGGGGGGCTAGGTAATATACATACACAGCACAAAATTCAAAAGATATAAGACGTGGTGAAAAATAAGTCTTCCCCTTCTCAGTCTTCCAGGCATCTGGTTCTCTAAAGGCAATCACTTTCTGAGTTTGTCCTGAGACATTTCTATACTCCTGAGATGTCCTGAGCATTTATGAGTTTGTTTATACCTTTCTGCTTTCTACCTTATAGCTTTCTGAGATGTTCTGAGCACTTAACAAATTTGTATTTACCTATATTCCACTCCTTCCCTTTTGTTCTGCATCTGCCTTTCATTTAGCAGTATATTTTGGAGATGGCTTCTCATCAGTAATATAGAGCTGTGTCATTATTTTTTAATTATTGTAAAATATGCATAACAAATTTTACTACGTTAACCATTTTTTTTTTAAAGATTTTTATTCATTTATTTGTTAGAGAGAGAGAGAGAGAGCGAGCACAGGCAGACAGAGGCAGAGGGAGAAGCAGGCTCCCTGCTGAGCAAGGAGCCCGATGTGGGACTCAATCCCAGGACGCTGGGATCATGACCTGAGCTGAAGGCAGCTGCTTAACCAACTGAGCCACCCAGGCGTCCCTACGTTAACCATTTTTAAGTGGCATTAAGTTCATTAAGAATGTTGTGCAACTTTTACCACTGTTTATATCTGGAACTTTTGGTCATCCCAAACAGAAACTCTACCCATTTAGCAGTAACTCCCCATTTTCCTTCCTCCAGTCACTGTTTTACCTCTAATCTATTTCCTGTCTCTGAATTTGCCTGTTCTGGGTACCTCATTTAAATAGTCATATGAGGAGCACCTGGGTGGCTCAGTGGGTTGGATGTCTGCCTTCGGCTTAGGTCATGATCTCAGGGTCCTGGGATCGAGCCCCACGTCGGGCTCTCTGCTCAGCGGGGAGCCTGCTTCCTCCTCTCTGTCTCTGCCTGCCTCTCTGCCTACATGTGATCTATCAAATAAATAAATAAAATCTTTAATTAATAAATAAATAAAAATAATAAATAGTCATATGAGGGGTGCCTGGGTGGCTCAGTCAGTTAAGCATCCTCCTCTTGATTTCAGCTAAGGTCATGATCTCAGGGTTATAAGATTGAGCACTGCATTGGGCTCCCTCCTGGGTGTGGAACCTGCTTAAAATTCTCTCTCTCCCTCTCTAAAAAAAAAAAAATAATAATAATAATAATAGAATTTAAGTTTCAAAAATAGTCATATGAAGGATGGCTGTGTGGCTCAGTGGGTTGAGCCTGTGCCTTCAGCTCAGGTCATGATCTCAGGGTCCTGGGATCAAGCCCCACATCGGGCTCTCTGCTCAGCAGGAAGCCTGCTTCCCCCTCTCTCTCTGCCTACTTGTGATATCTCTCTCTGTTAAATAAATAAGTAAAATCTTTAAAAAAAAACTTAAAAAATAGTCATACGATAGTTATCCTTTTCTGTTTGGTTTATGTCACTTAGCATTATCTGTTCAGGGTTCATCCATGGTATAAGATATATCAAACTTCATTCCTTTTTGTAAGACCTAACTAGCATTCCATTGCATGTATACACCACATTTAATTTGTACATTTTTTCTTTTTTTTTAGATTTTTAATTTATTTGACCGACAGAGATCACAAGTAGGCAGAAAGGCAGGCAGAGAGAGAGAGGAGGAAGCATGCTCCCTGCAGAGCAAAGAGCCTGATGTGGGGCTCGACCCCAGGACCCCGGGATCATGACCTAAGCTGAAGGCAGAGGCTTAACCCACTGAGCAACCCCGGTGCCCCTGTACATTCATTTATTGATGGACAGTGGCCTTTTTTTCACCTTTTGGCTATTGTAAATCGTGCTGCTATGACCAGTGGTGTGCAAGTATCTGTTTGAGTCCCTGTTTTCAGTTCTTTGGGATCTATGTCTACGAGTGGAATTGCTAAGTCATATGTGTTTAATATTTTGAGGAACCACCAAACCATTTTCTGCAGCAGCTGCACCATTTTATGGGTCCACAAACAATTGAGGGCTCTGTGGTTTTACAACCTCACCAACACTTATTTTCCATTTCTTAGCTATAATCATTCTATTGGGTGTGAAGTGCTGTCTCACTGTGATTTTGATTTCCATTTCCCTAAAGACTAATGATGTTGAACATCTTCTGTTTGCTCATTAGTCATTTGAATATCTCATCTGGGAAAATGTCTATTCATGTCCTTTGTTCGTTTTTTTAAATCAGTTCCTTTTTTGTTGTTGTTGATGTATAGGGATCCTTTATACTTCCTGGGTATTGTCCCTTATCAGATACATGACAGGCAAATATTTTCTCCTATTCGATGCATTGTCTTTTTACTTCTGGAATTTTGATGAAGTCCCAGTTTATCTGTTTTTGTTTTGATCTGCTCTTTAGGTGTCATACTTAGGTAAAACCATTCTCCAATTCAAAGTCATGAAGATTTTTCCCTTTGTTTTCTTCTAAGCGTCTCATAGTTTTAGCTCTTAAATTTAGGTTGTTGATTCACATTGAGTTAATTTTTGTATTAAAGGCAAGGGTTCAATTTCATTTCATGTATGTGTGGGTATCCAATTTTTTCAGCACCTTTTATTGAAAAGACTGTATTTCCGCTTTGAATGATCTTAGCACCTATGATCACTTGACCATGTATGTGAGGGTTTATTTCTGGACTTGGTATGTATATGCTTCCTATACATATATGCTTCCTATGCACTGTTTTAATTATTGTAGCTTTTGTAGTAATTTTTAAATTGAAAGAGTATAATAATTTAAAAATTAAAATTTGAAAGAACATATTTATTCTTTTTTTTTTTTACTTTTGTTTTTAGATAAGAGAGTGGGATAGGGGCTGAAGGAGAAGGAAAGATAGAGTCTTTTTTTTTTTTTAAGATTTTATTTATTTATTTGACACAGAAAGAGAGACAAGTAGGTAGAGAGTCAGGCCGGGGCGGGGGGGAGCAGGGCACCCAGGTGCCCCCATATTTATTCTTTTGCAAAGTTGTTTTGGCTATTTGGGGACCCTTGAAATTCCATATGAATTTTAGCATGCGTTTTTCTCCATCTCTAAAAAATTCTGATGTGATTTTAGAAAGGATTACAAAGCATGTGCCTGTCACTTTGAGTATTACCATTATCTTAACAATATTAAGCCTTCCAATTCATGAACATGGGATATCTTTCCATTTATTTAGGTCTTCTTTAATATTTTTCAGCATTGCTTTATAGTTTTAATGTACAAGTCTTTTGCCTCCTTGGTTAATTTACCTAGGTATTTTTTTCTATTTCATTATCTTAGTTGAATACCCAACAACATTACAATAATTCACAATCCTTATCAAGCATCACAACAATAACAATAGTAGCTTTTATTTTTTAACATTTTTGAATAATCATCTTTTATTTTGAACATTATGTTTGACACTGTTCTAGGACATTTTTTAATTTGTCTCTCATCCTTACAAAAACCTTCCCCATTTTATAGATGAAAAAAATTGAGACTCAGAGATGAAATGACTTGCCAAAAGCTACATAGTAAATGATAGAACCCTTGGTATTGTATGTGTTTTGGCTCCAGTATCTACAGGCTCTTTTGTTAACTATTCCAGCATCTTCAGCTTTTTCTACCATGTCTTCCCTGCAGGATGACATGCACCTGGTGATACGAAAGCAGCTCTCTAGCACCATATTCAAATACAAACTCATCGGTATTATTGGTGCTGTCACCATGGCTGGCATCATGGCAGCCGACAGGTATGTATGGAAATTTTGACTTCTGTGGCTCAAGGACAGTTAATCAAGTTGCCACCTTACAAATGAAGTGTTACATTGTGTATACTGCATCATAGTGGTAAACGTTAAGCCCATAATAAGAGAAGTAAACAAATGTTTATGCGACTTTTCCATTTTCCATTCTAATCTTGACTGTATATACCATGTATAATTTTTACAGAATGTGATCGTAATCATTAGAGTCTGATGGTTAAAAATTAGGGATTGCTAATAAATAAAGTAATAGAAATGTTTCCACAAAAGAGGAACCCTGAACATCCTGGATGCATTTTTCTACATTTGCTCCTCTCCCAGGCACTAGACATTATAGATTTCTCCATTGCTGTGGTATTGTCTGGGACATCATGTTTGATAAAAATAAGCCACCCGATGACAGGAGCATCAGAGTTGGGTCTTGATAAGATGTTGCCATTGCAAAATGACACTGGTGTTCAGTTTATGCTCCTTAAGAGGTAATTTGTTAGGAATTCCTGGAACCTCAGGAGATATTCTTACAATCTGTATTAATAATTCATGCAGGCTACATAATCCACTGGTTAAGAGTTCATTCTTTGGAGTTATACCACTTGAGGGCATTAAATGCTTAGAACAATGCCCAGTGCTTGCTCTTACGATTATTACTAATTTAGTGTGCCCTTTGAAAAAAATCAAAGATAGCCACTGTTTGCTCTAATCCACATTTTGAAATAGTCCTCTTTGCCTTTATGCACTTTTATCTCTGCCCACATCCCAGGAATGGCAGGATTTGTACACTTATTGCTAGTTCTTACAAAATATAAAAAGCTAAAATTCCTTGTTTTTGGAAGTAGATCTTCAAATTTGACCCAAGGGAGAACAGACTTGAGCAATGAACAGTGCACACAGGTGAGTTCTTGTAATGTAGCTGAATATTTTTATGAATAACTGAGGAATTGCTTCTGGTTATTGTTCGTTTACCAGAAAGGGTATTTTGTTGTTTTTTTTTTCAATATATGTTTTCCTGGCTGGCCTGAGTTACATTTATTTCTGTATTTGTCTAATCTCCTTAATTAAGTTGTGAATTCCTAGAGAGCAAGAAAAGTGAGCCATGTTTGTAGCATAGGAGATTGACTGGAGCATAGGCACAGGTTAACATAGAATTTGAGAGTTGGAGATAAAGTTAGTCCAGAGGTAGAAAAGGGAGGACCTTGAACGTGAATCAAGACATTTCAATTTAATTTTTTACATCGCGGTAGTCTTCAAGGATTTCTTAGCATAGATACGACAAAATCAAAGCTTTGCTTTAGAAAAATAAATACAGGGTGCCTGGTTGGCTCAGTTGATAAAGTGTCTGACTCTTGATTTTGGCTCAGGTCACTATCTCAGTGTTGTGAGATCAAGCCCCGCATTGGGCTCCGTGCTCGATATGGAGCCTGTTTAAGACTCTATTTCTCGGGGCGCCTGGATGGCTCAGTGGGTTAAAGCCTCTGCCTTCAGCTCAGGTCATGATCTCAGGGTTCTGGGATCGAGCCCCGCATCGGGCTCTCTGCTCAGGGGCGAGCCTGCTTCCCCCCTCTCACTCTGCCTGCCTCTCTGCCTACTTGTGATCTCTCTCTGTCAAATAAATAAATAAAATCTTAAAAAAAAAAAAAAGACTCTCTTTCTCTCCTTCTCCCTCTGCTACCCCCCCTACTCATGTGTGCTCCTTCTCTCTCTCTCTTTCTCTCAAAATAAAATAAAATACAAGTATTTGTGAAAAGAAAGGGCATGTTTGTGAAAAAGAATTTTAATCCAGTTGTGTTTGTCTGATGGATTGGAGAAGAGATATTAGAGATGGACTTGTCAGGAGCTCAAGAAAACAGGTGAGTGATAATAAGGGCTTTGCCAGTGAAATTGGAAGGAAAAATTTACTACTGAATGGAGTGAGCGGTGTTTAGGAAACATTGGCAACCCAGTGGCTGAAGCACTCTTTCTCTTCGGGTGTTCCAGGTGACCTCTTTGCTGCAGTTGGTTCATTCCTGCAGTGAGCAGTCTCCCCAGGCTTCTGCACTTTATTATGATGAATTTGCTAATCTGATCCAAGGAGGAAAGCTGGCACCAAAAGCCCTGGTAAGGCCCAGTATCTTTTCTTAAAGCAGTAAAGCATGAGAACTGCTTTTTATTCCATATTCTTCAAGCCCTCCTGTCTGTTGCGGTGCAAAAATAGATCACTCTGTGAGCTCTCCCATCTTCTAGTTGGGAAGGCTGTTCTGACTTGTCCTACCCCAGGCCTCACCTCTGGGGCCTCCTTCACATGATAATAATAATAGTAATGATGAGGATGATGATACTATTGTTGATGATGTTGATAGCCACTATGTACTCTGTGCCAGGCACTGTGTTAAGCATTTTTCATGTATTATGTGTTTTCTACTTCATAATAATGGGGCACATAATATTGTTATTCTGTTCTTAGAAATGAGGCAACTGGGGGGTGCCTGGGTGACTTGGCCCATTAAGTGTCTTGTCTTTGGCTCAGGTCATGATCTTAGGGTTCTGGGATCAAGTCCCACATCAGGCTCTTTGCTCAGCATGGAGCCTACTTCTCCCTCTGCCTGCTGCCCCCACCCCCCGCTTGTGTGCATGTGTATACATGCTCTCTCTCACACAAATAAATAAATAAAATCTTAAAAAAAAACAAAACATAGAAATGAGGAAACTGGGGCACCTGGGTCTCTCAGTCGGTTAAGTGGCTGCCTTCACCTTAGGTCATGATCCTGCTCAGGGGGGAGTCTGCCTCTCCATCTGCCTTTGCTCCTCTCCCTGCTTGTGCTCTCTCTCTTACTCTCTTGCTCTCTCTTAAGTAAATAATTAAAATCTTTAAAAAAAGAAAAAAGAAATGAGGAAACTAAGCCTTAGAAAGGGGGTAATAGTTTGTCTAGGGCACTACAGTCAGTACACCCTTACCTATGCAGCCTTGTTTGCTTGCTTGCTTCCTGAAGGAATGGGTTGGGCAGACCATCTTCAATGATTTCCAAGATGCCTTTGTGGTGGATTTCTGTGTTTTTCCAGTAGGGTAAGTACTGGATACCCACTAATTTGATTTTATTGGTGAAGAAATTATGTTAGTAGTTGGTATAGACATCAGAATGCTCTTGACCTTGGCTAAATCTGACCCAGTCCCTCGGTTTCTTTCCTCCCAACACCCTAACACCCCAGTTCCAGAATTCCTAAAAGCTTCCACTTGTTATTTCTTTTTCTCATTACTTCTCACAAGAGGGAAAGTTGGTTTGTTCTAGCAGTTTCCCAAGTACATGTGTGTACCCTTGGGACATCAAATTCTGGGTTCTTTCCACAGTGACTATCCATTTCCTGTGAAAGCTCTGTATGGACTAGAAGAATACAGTAGTCATGATGGGATTGTCATCAACCTCCTGCCACTGTTGTTCTCTCAAGACTTTGCAAAGGATGGGGATAGAATGACTTCAAAAGAATCAGACCAAAAGTCAGTATACTTCCTCTTTTCTAAAAGTTCTTTTGCTCTTTTGAGTGTTCATGGGGTATTCCACACTTCTTGCAGTCTGTTGAGAGCTTGGTGGATAAGGTTTCTGGGGCACATGAGTGGTTCAGTTGGTTAACCATCTGCCTTGACTCAGGTCATGATCCCAGGATCCTGGGCTCAAGTCCTGCATTGGGCTTACTACTACTTGATGGGGTGCCTGCTTCTCCTTCTTCCTTTGTCCTTCCCCCAGCTCATTCTTTCTCTCTCAAGTAAATAAATAATATCTTTTTTAAAGGAGGAGTGATTTTCTCCTAAGATAGATGGTATTTGGAGGGGTTAGCTAGAATGGGCCAGATTCCTTGTTTTTTTCTTAGACACTGTGGTTGGAGTTTACATTGCTAAGGACAGCCAACAAATACTCTGTGAGGCTGTTTTCATTTCTGTTCCTTTCTCCCTCCCATGAGTATACTTGTCTGCCTCTGCCACTCTCCCTCCCTCCTTCCATCTTACCTCTGCTTCTCCTAACTTCATGCATATTCACTCTACTCAGCCTCTGCCTTCCTCCAGGTTAGTTCATTGTTTTGCTGAGCATCCATTAAGTTCCTTGTCTTGTATTCTTAAAAGTAGACATTAGTTTTGGGCAAAACTCTTTAATTATAAGGTTGGGTTCCTTATAGACATGGACTAATATGCCTATAAAGCACTGTTTAGAAATGGATTTTTTCTTCCCAGATTGGTGTCTCCATTGTGCCTGGCTCCCTATTTCCGGTTACTGAGACTTTGTGTGGAGAAACAACATAATGGAAACTTGGACGAGATTGATGGTTTATTAGGTAGAGGATGAAGTTACTAGATCCTTTCTTCTTTGTAACCTTTCTTTGATAATCTTAGGGAAGGAACAAACCAGTACCTCATGTGTGTGGGAAGGAATTTTCTAACTTCACAGAGTAGAATAGCAATAATAATGGAATTCCAAAGACAAAATAATACATACAGATTTCTATCATGTTGACAAATCAGTCATCATCGTAGTTTCTAGTTGCTTTCTGGTCCTCACCTCTAGTTTTGCAAAGACTTCTTAATTATATATAATTATTGGTACACGATATGGTGGTAATTTTGAGACCAATCAAAGCTTGATCTTCAGATACAAGTTAAAGGGAAATTAAGTAGGAGAGATAGGTGACTCTAAGGGTAGCACCCAGGTTCTGTTGACCTGAAATAAAGGGAGTTAGAAATGTTTGTTCTTCTCTTTCAGATTGTCCTATATTCCTTACTGACTTGGATCCTGGAGACAGGTTGGAGTCCATGTCTGTTAAAGAGCATTCGTTCATGTGTTCACTCATATTTCTTACTCTTAACTGGTTCCGAGAGGTAAGCAGAATTATTAGGACATTTCACCTGTTGTCTATAGTTCTTGTTGGAAGGAAACTCTTTCCTGGTACTCATGGGACTCTAAAGAGTCTCCACTAAGCACTAACTACTGTGAGCTTCTCCAGCTGTTATGTCCCACTTCTCGCCAATTTTATGTACCTTTTGATGTAACCAAATCAAAACACTTAGAATTCACTTAATGTAGTTCATGCTTTACTACCTTAAGCCTTTTTGTTGTATTCTTCCTTTTGCCTGGAATAAACTACCTTCTCCACTGTTAAAATACTGTTCTCCTTTGCATAGGTATCCACTTAATGTTTTGATTTGGTGAGATCAAGTGAGTGATAGTTTTCCCCTTCCTTTGGAATATATTGTGCTCAATGAAATGCACAATAATGAAATCTGATGAAAATGAAAGTACCATCTTATATTTTTGTCTCACTTCCTTTATCATGCATATTATTTCTGAGAATGTTCACTTAAATTATCTCTTCTTATCTTTACAGTTATATTCTAATGTAGATAGGACAGGTATTATCCTTGTTTTACACCTATGCAGTTGCAGATACATAGAGTACCACGTCACTTAAGAATAGAGCACCTGGGTGGCTCAGTTGGTGGAGCGTCTACCTTCGGCTGGGTTGTGATCCCGGAGTCCTGGGAGTCCTGCTCCCTGCTTATTAGCAGGAAGCCTACTTCTCTCTCTGCCTCATCCTGCTCTTTCTCCCTCTCTCAAATAAATAAATAAAATTAAAAAAAAATAATCAAGCACTTACATTGTGCCAAATGCTGGGCTTATTTCTTTATTTATAATATTTAATCCATATAACAACTGTGTTCTTGTTTTATAGCTGTCTCATTTTGTAGTTGAAGAAGTAAAAACTCAGAAAGGCTAATAATGACTTGGCTAGGGTCACACAGTATGTAGCAGAATAGGATTTGTTTAATCAAAGTGTGTGCTCTCTAGTCACTGTGCTATTCTAGTTGTTACATAACTAGAAAGCAGTAGAACTAGGATTAAAAGTCACATCCCCTGTATTGGCCCAGGGTTTTTTTCCTCTGTAGCATCTTGCTGAGAACACCTTTAAATTACAGACTAAACTCACAGATCTGGCCACTGAGTGGCTTTTTTAAAGCTCTGGATGAATAATGTAAACAAGGTCAAAATTGGAACCGTTCAAAGTATGAGAATATAATTTGTACTTTTCCAGGTTGTAAATGCCTTCTGCCAGCAAACATCACCTGAGATGAAGGGGAAGGTGCTCACCCGGTTAAAACATATTGTGGAGCTTCAGAGAATCCTGGAAAAGTACTTGGCAGGTAAGGAAAGTGTCCTATTATAGTATCTTTACTAGGAAGACAGTGAGGAGATGGAGAAGTTTACTTTTAACCCAAGCTCACTGATAGCCATCCTCTACTCATCTAGGACAAGAAAATATTTGCTTAACAACAATAACAAGGAAGAATACATCCATTTTCGTCCCATTGTTACCTTCAAGAAATCTTGCTGCTTAAGAAAATAAAAAATGGAAAGCATTGGTTGGGCTTTTATAAAGTAAATTTTCATCTTTAGGAGTCAAACTTTCAGTGCCCTTTGCTTTCCTGAACATAGTTATGAGCCAGGAGTAAAGCTGATAGGTCTCTTAATACCTCTGACTATTAAATAAACTTGTTGTTTCAAAGTGCTGGGTAGATCTTCTGGGGAAAACGTAGAACTCCCCCCGCCCCAGGCCCTCATCTATGTAATTGTGTGTAAAATAAACTTCTGTGTGACCAAATATTAATATCTTTAGATTTTTAATAAGGATTAGTTTATTTTTAGTCCTTACTTGCTTGGATATTTTTTATTTCATTTAGAATGATTTTGTTTTAATTAGTCATAATCATTTAATATGATATTCTTGTAAGTCATCTCTGATCATTTTGCTATGCCAATACAATTAATGTCAGGTAACTAGAATATATCTTGCAGGTATTCAGCCATACTTGGTAGTTCTGAAAATTAATTTTTAGCCAATCAGGTGATATTCTAACAGTGATGATATGGTTGGTATACATTGAGCTTTTGTCTCCTCTCTTTTCCAGTCACCCCAGACTATGTTCCTCCCCTTGCAAACTTTGACTTGGAAACTTTAGATGTAACACCTCCTACTGCTGCTGCTATTTCAGCAAAAATCAGAAAACATGGAAAGATAGGTATGTTCTCTTCTTCTTCTGTGTCTCCATAGGAGGGTCAGGTCAGTGAATTAACGTAAGAGGTCATATGCACCAAGGCTTCAGTAATGGGAGAGATAATGTCATTGAACTCTTTCTTTGGCATACTTATAAAATGAACTATAATGCAGTGTTATAAAATTACCTCCTCTACCCTGGGTACTCTTCAGCAGGTTGTTTCCTGAAGGCAGTGATAGTTAACAAACAAGATTACTGATTACTTGAGTCACTTTTCTGTTTTTGAAACAAAAGGTGGAAAACGGAAAGCAGATGGCAGCAAAACATCCTCTCCTGACACACTTTCGAAGGAAGACAGTTCAGAATGTGACCCTACATCATCTAATAGAAGCCAGCTGGAAAAGGTACTGAAATGATGGGTTTCCATGAAGGTTGTGTGACAATACAGTATTATTAACGGGGAGGGGCACCTAGATGGCACCTAGATGGCTCAGTCGTTAAGCGTCTGCCTTCCACTCAGGTTGTGATCCCAGGGTCCTGGGATCGAGCCCCGCATCAGGCTTCCTGCTCAGTGGAGAGCCTGCTTCTCTTTCCCACTCCCCCTGCTTGTGTTCCCTCTCTCGCTGTTCTTTCTCTGTCAAATAAATAAAGAAAAAAATTTTTTTTAATAAAATCTTTTAAAAAAAAGATTAACAGGGACCAGCATCATACTCTGCATTTTACAGAGAGAAATTAGATAAAAGAGAGGCAGATAAACTGTCCTCAGCTTTGGGGCGATTCTCCCAGTAGCAGAGTTAGGGTTAGACTCTTAGTCCTTATCACTACAACACACTGGTTTTTCTAGTCTTTTTCTTAAATGTGTCACTCCTTTTTTATACCCCAGCAGTACTTTGAATTCTCTCTTGTAGCATTTATCAAATTTTGTTTTAGGACCTAGTTTTAGATATATTGCTTTTAGCCTCTTTTCCACTCTTATCCCAGATTACCAACTTCTCAGTCATTTGAGATAACATGAAATGCTTAGGAATTTCTGATAATCAATAAACAGTAGTTCCTTTTTCCTGTAGGTCCACCAATCACAGAGTAGGCTATATGTTTGTGAAATTGCCTAAACCTTGTGGATCCCAATTATTTCTGTTTTTTGGCTACTATTTATCGTGTATTTGTATAGCTCCTGTAATCTCCTAAAAACCCAAGATTGGTAGTAATATCTATGTTTAATAGGTAAGGAAACTAAGACCCAGAAATGGTAAGTGATTTGCCCACAGTCACACAATTAATAAGGCTTGAGCAAGGTTTGAAGCCAGACCGGTCTGGTGCCACAACTCATTGTTTTCTCTACCGTGCCATAACACTTTGGTTTGTCTAATAGTTCATACTTAAAAGGAAATCAACCAAGGGTTTTGATATGTGACCCATAGCTCAATTTTAAATTAGGTGCTTTTGTCTCAGGAATATTTAGGGACTTTGGTGAAAGGAAGGTGGTAATTTGCTAAGAAAGTAAATTCTTCATAAAATGAATGCATAATTGTACTTTGAGGTCTTTCTGAAAAATCAGGTTATTATAGAATCCTTATTTATTCTGTTGGTTGCTGCTGCTTTCTTCCCAGGAGTTCAAAGGGAAAGAAGAAAAGACATCAGTGTCACTACAAAGTTACCATCCTTTTTTCCGAGAACTGGACATTGAGGTCTTCTCTATTCTGCATTGTGGGCTTGTGACCAAGTTCATCTTAGATACTGAAATGCACACTGCAGTAAGTCACAGAGCTGAGATCTTAGAATTTAATCTTGTTTCAGAAAATTTCTCAGCCCAGGATGCCTAGGTGGTGCAGTTAGTTAAGCATCTGACTCTTGGTTTCAGCTTGTGTTGCAGTCTCAGGGTCATGAAATCCAGCCCTGAGTCTGGCTCAACACAGAGTCTGCTTGGGATTTTCTCTCCCTCTCACTCCCCTCCTACTCATGCTTGCACGCTTGCTTGCTCTCTCATGCATGCACACTCTTGCTCTTGTTCTCAAATAATAAGTAAATCTTTAAAAAAATTTCTCAGCTCTATTCTTATTGTAAAAAGAATACCAAAGCATTGAGAGAAGGTGGACTCTGGCTTCCAGAGCTTTTATATATAGTGACAGTAATAATGAATAATCATCCTCATCATCTTTTTTTTTTAAGGTAAACAACATTTTTTTTTATTCATTTATTTATTTTTAAAGTAAGCTGTAGGCCCAGCATGGGCTTGAACTCGTGACCTTGAGATCAAGAGTCACAGAGTCACATACTTGGGACACCTAGGTGGCTCAGTCAGTTAAACAGCTGCCTTCGGCTCAGGTCATGATCCCAGGGTCCTGTGATTGAGTTCGGGCTCCTTGCTTAGCAGGAGGCCTGCTACTCCCTCTGCCCCTCCCCCCTGCTTGGGGCTCTCTCTCTTTTGTGGCTTTCTGAAAAATAAAATCTTAAAAAAAAAAAAAAAAGCGTATTTGGGGTGCCTGAGTGGCTCAGTGGGTTAAGCGTCGTTCTTTGGCTCAGGTCATGATATAGGGTCCTGGGATCAAGCCCCGAATTGGGCTCTCTGCTCAGCAGGGAGCCTGCTTCCCCTTCTCTCTCTGCCTGCCTCTCTGCCTACTTGTGATCTCTCTCTCTCTCTGTCAAATAAATAAATAAACTTAAAAAAAAGAAAGTATGTTTTCTAAAACTATACTCACTTGGATTCTATTTTAATAAAATTTGTTTTACTTTGGGAGTGCTTAACTTTTTGATTTGTTGACAGAACACAACAGCCATTTATATGAGGTGGGGAAATGTCCCCCCTTTTGGGGAATGGTTAGATTCTTCACCCATTGGGAAGAATAAACCTGAAATGTGCTCCTTCAAAAAGATGGTGAGGACATGCTTGGAATTATCCTTTCTTTCCTCCTTATGACAGGCTACAGAAATTGTGCAACTTCAGCCCCCTGAGCTGCTTTTCTTGCTGGAAGATCTCTCCCAAAAACTGGAGAATATGCTGACACCCTCTGTTGCCAGGAGAATCCCTTTCCTCAAGGTTGGTATAGGCAGAAGCACAAGTCCTGGCCTTAATGAATTTGGAAACAATGAGGTCTAATGAATAAGTTTGTCACTTTCTCTGGCATCACGTTGGGTCACGATGGTGCCAGCCTCATTTCCAGAGCCCATTCACTTTGCTTTAGAAAGAAACTCTGAAACAGAGAAATCAAAACCACCTCAAACAGGATATATATTTTCAAATTTCCTGAGCATTTCTGAATCCTGTTCTCTACTGGAGTTTTGCTTTTAAAACCCTCCCAAACTGAGCCTGTACCCAAGCCTCAGTATAGTAGTATTTGGCTATCTAGAGAAGGCCAGAATCTCATATGTGTATATAATGTACAAATGTGCATGTAGCATCTGTTGAAGCAGTGGGATGAAGCTAACAACAGAACATGAAAGTTTTAGGTATAAACATTTAAACATTAATATATCCAGTTATCTGACTTTTTTTTTGTATTCACTACTTGCTCAATGTTTTCATCAGCCTAAATGATTTCTATTTTTGTGTGAGCTTTATTTCATTAGTAATTATGGGTCTGTACTTCTTAATCAAATACTTTATAAAAGGCAACCTCTTAGTAATTTGAAGATGAGCAAGATCCTCTCTCAGAATAGAGTTTTAGGCAAGCAACCAATTTCTTCTGTCCACTTCTGCCTTGTGACCCAGGTCTGACAAAACTGCTTAACAAACTGTATTTCAGAGAAGCTATCCAGCACTTTCTTCCCCAGTAACTCTGAATTTATTATAGAGTAAAGGAAACCGGAATATTGGATTCTCACATCTCCATCAAAGATCTGCCCAAGAAGTTGCTCATAATATTGTTCAACTGCTGGCTCCAATGTGTAACCATCTAGAGAACATTCACAACTATTTTCAGGTCAGCAGCCTACCTTATCATTACAGAAATTTAGAAATTACTAGGATGTCTAGGTGGCTCAGTTGGTTGAGTGTCTGACTCTTGGTTTCAGCTCAGGTCGTAATCTCATGGGTCCTGGAATTGGTTCTGTGCTTGGTAGGGAATCTGCTTGAAGATTCTCTCCCTCTACCTTCCCCCAGCTTGCCTGGTGTACATGTGCTCTTTCTCAAATGGGTAAATAAATCTAAAAAAAAAAAGAAATTTGGAAATTACCAACTGAATAAAAGATTTCACTTTTGGCTGAGAAATATTGAAAAATTAGGGGAATTGCCAAAACAACGGTCCTAAAAGCATTTTTTCCTTTTCAGTGCTTAGCTGCTGAGAACCAAGGTGTAGTTGACGGCCCAAGAATGAAACTTCAGGAGTACCACGTAATGTCTTCATGCTATCAGAGGCTACTGCAGATATTTCATGGGCTTTTTGCTTGGTGAGTAATTTGGCAGATGTGGTAGGTAGAAATAATCAAGTATGCACTTGCTTTTATCTGACAGGCCCCAAGGTACTGAGGTAGAGAAAAGAAGGAAAAGGCTCTCAAAGTCTTATGTAAACATGTGTTTGTTCTTTTTGGAGTGTTTTTGTCTGCATCATTTTATTTGATCTTGTACCCTTTGTGTCATATATGGCCACGGTTATTAATTCATTTGAAAATTAGGTGACTTGATAATGGCTAAC